>JAVSBS010009302.1:11983-40930 GCA_033124195.1 Coracias cyanogaster | reverse complement strand
AAGGAAGGACTAGAACTAGGGTTAGGGCTGAGAAAACTGAGGCACATAGAAATCAAGAAATAGTCATTTTAAGAGCCCTCAAGGAGGCTGAGGTGTCCAGTTCATCTTGACTTGTAGCTCTTGTTTTCATTCTATTCCCAGATCTGTGCTCTGGTGAATAGCAGAGGAGGTATATGCTAGATCTGGAATTAGGTTTGGGATTCAGAAATGTAAAGGACATAAAGACAATTGATGGTTGGTGTCTACAGAGCTCCTAGAAAAGGATTTTTGTTGGTTTATGCCTTTTTCTCCCGTTGCTTCAAATTGAAGAATCATGGTGAATGGCGTAGAAGGTGTAGGGATAGTTTTGGGTCTCGGGTTACAATTCAGAAAAGTAAAGCCTGTAGAAGCCAAGTAATTGTTGTTATTTTCAGAGCCCTCAAAGTATAGTTGTAAATGCGCTGCACATGTGCGCTGCTCTGCAAACTCACTTATTTTACACACATATTGTAACACATTACTTATTTTTGGTTTTATTCATTTTATAGGCCTTACAGAAATTTGACTCCTCAAAATCTCTCCTGACTGTTACAAATTTACAGGTAAAAAAACTCTGAAAGAGTTAAAATTTTACACTAGACCTTAGTTCTCTGGCATCCATTAGAGATTATTTGGTTTGAAAATATACTTGTTATTAGTAAAAAATGGTAAATAGAAAAAACATTCTCCTCAAAAGTTTACTATTTCCTAAATTTTAAGTTTTATGGCTGACCTCTCAAGGGAGAGGCAAGGAACATTATCACCATTTTGCAGGTGGGAGAACTAACAAGTTCAAAGTACAAACCTGTGACTTGTCTTTGCAAAGCATGCTAATAGAATTAGTCAGGTTTTGTCATGATATGTAGGGTCTGGTGGTTATCCTGCTAACTTACCAAGAACATCAGTCATCTAGACTTTATAGTTTCTATCAGTTACAACTGTCTTCCTAGATTTCTCCTAATTTAGATTGCAGCTGAAGTAAATTTTGGTGGGGGGTTAGGTGGGTAGAGGTGAAATCCGTTAATGAAGTCAATTCTTGTTTTAATGAAAAGGATGTATTCATCAATGGTTTCTTTTCTGGTCTCCAGTTTTAATCATTTTCTTTTGTTTACTGTGTCACAGATCCATTGAGCCAGTAGGGGTAAATTTTAGCAGAATGTGGAAAAGAAGCTGTTCCATAAAAACAAATTGTTAAAGTTGAAAACCCCCACTTTTCTTCCACCTATCTCTTGCTTGTTTACAGTAAGCTTGTGTGTCTTCTACAACAATCAATATTAGAAGACAGAAATGAGATGTCTATCGTGACAGTTTTTGATCTCACTAGTTTCAGATTTATTTTGAAGTTGTGCTTTATCTTCAGCTTTTGATTTAAACACTTCACAGTCTATGTGGTGCTCTTATTGGTCTCCTTATGATTTTGCAAAGCTGTGTAGACTTTCAACTTCTAAATTTATTAATCTAAAGTGAGACTGTTAAGATAAAGATTTTTATAAAAGGATGCTACAATGAATAACAAAAAGGTTCTATGAAGTATGCTAGAATAATCTGATACAATAATTGTTTACCTTGCTTAATCTTTCTAGTTAGGGTGAATTGTAACAACAGCTTTTCCTTTGAGTTGAGATTTCTGAACTACATATTTACCTACATATTTTTTGTGATCACCTTAGCTCAAAGAATGCTATGAACAATGCAGAAAACTAGAACTTACATGGAGCAATAGCTATAACTTCATAGATGCGCCTTTTACTGGAAAACTTATCACTGAGGCTGTAGCAAGTGCTACTAAGGGGTGAATTAAGTTTGGAAAGGAAAATAGCAACTCATCCATAATGACTAAGAGCTTATTACTTATATTATTTGTGTTAATTGTTGATAAACATAATTATTAATAGAAGCAGAATATGCCTTGAACAAGAAATATGTAAAATGTGTCATTTCCAATCATTTCAAATAGGTCCCATTGTTAACTTTCTTGTAGGTACTGGAAGGCATTTTTAATTGGAGTCTGTCTTTAACAATGGTGCCGCTGTGCAATCAACAAATTATGAACAAATTAACCTTAGCCAAAATGCATTTCATCGTTTGCCTTTCTGCAACAATAAATAATATACCTGAAAAAGTGGAAAAACATGTCTATTCTGTTGAAAACAACAGCTTGAAGGAGTCGAGCAGAATTACAGCATCAAATGTAAAAGGTAATTATAAGGGTGGCAGAAAAGTGCATTTATTCTGCAACTTGTTTCAAGCATAGTTTTTCCACTTTTAACAACATATGTATTAACATGTCATATCAAAAACAATATTCATGTTAAATGTTGCTGGAAAAATCAGTCATTGAAATAAGCATTAAGATTTCTCAAGGATTTTTTAGCTAATGTCTGTAATATTATTAGAGCTGTATTCCTCACTTATTTTGATATTGAAAGTCCCAATTATGTAGAGAGAAAAAAAGTGGCATATTCTTCAAATTACCAAGGAAGCTTTGGTTCTGCATCTGTTATCACAGAAACGTTTAAGTTGGAAAAGACCTTTAAGATCATCAAGTCCAACCACTAACCTCTGAAATTTCATCTGAAATGTATTTTACAGTTGATGCTGATAAGAATCCAAGACAACAGGAAGAAAGAGGCACAGTGGTGCAGCTTGTTGAGTGTAAAGATCAATTAAATATGGCCATGCTGAAGGTAATCTTGATTTTTAGGAAAAAAAGCATAAGAAACTGCAGATTGCTCCAAAAACATCATTAATGCTTTCAATGTAACAGAAATTATGATGGGAGAATGACATGAATAAGGGGACTAGAAATTTCTGTTTCTAATTTGATTGCAATCTCACTAGCCATAAATGTAATCTTGGTGGATGGTGCAGTTTTTCAGTCTCCATGGGAAATATTGTCACAATTAGATGTCAATATGACTGTTTCAGCAACAACAGTAAAGACTGAATTTAAGGATTTCAAGAATAAAATAATCTCCTTTCAGAGGATTGCATCTGTAGAACTTGTCAGAGACTACTTGTAGAGCATACTGCCCCAATGAAAATGGAAAACCATTCTCTGCCACATGTGAAATGTCTTAGATTTTTCCTGTTCCTCTTTCTGATACTTTATTTTAGAGAAAACATATCACAGCTTATAAACTTCTTTGTTTGATTGGTTAATTTTGGTTTTAGCTTTTGTTTTAATTATAAACTTCATGCTTGGCAGTTTCACATCACAAAAAGACCAAAATTGAGTGCTGACATACTCTACTTTCAGTGGGGTCTTCCACTATGGAAGTATCTACTTTTGGCTATTGTTACAAAGTAATGTACAAAATATATGTAGAGAAATGGAGGATGATTTTGTCTGGCAGTTGGTATATGCCATACACTAAAAGCTTGAAAGCTTTAGTATAGCTTGAAAATAACTTGAAAACAGCATCTTGAAAATAACTAAAATAGGAATTTTAGATTAACTTGAATGGAACTCATTAAAGAGGCACAATATATTTTCTTACCCTTCTGATTTTTCCTTAACCATTCTGTTATGTTTATTTTAAGTAGAGCTCTGAATTCATTGAGGAAACTGGTCAAAGAAAGATATTGGATAATACAAACCTTTGAATTATTTTTTAATTCTGCTGAAAGCTCTGTGATTGAGATTTTATTTAAAATGAACTTTCTTTTAGATTTGGTTTCACAGCTTCTTGCAGCCTTGTCATAAAGGCAGTAAATTACAATTGAACTTTCAGGAATGATACTGTCCTCAGGGATCTGTCAAAGTATAGATAGAAAAGAATGTACTACTTCCTGCAACATCTTTAATGTTTTATTGTTTAAAAATAATAAAAATTGTAAGAAGTATTGTATAAAATTATCAAGTATGGCTATAAGATAAAGATAAGAATGAAAAATTACTGAGTAATATTGCTTAACCTTAAAATATGTAGTTAAGCATAAATTGCAATGGTTCAGGCACAGATAAAATGCTGCTAATTTCGACACATTGAATCTATAAATCTCAAAAAGGCAAAATTACCCCTCCCTGCTATTTATAGAAAAGGCATATTGTATTAGAATTGATTTGTTTTGGGGTGCAGTGATAGTAGGCTATAACAGAATAAAATACTTTCAAATAAATGTTACAATTTCTTTCATTATTTTTTCAAATCGTACAATGCTATGTTCTTCTCTAGGGGATTTTGTTGACAGAAGCTGAAGAAAGTCTTAGCCATCTTGTGGAGAACATACAGGACAAATATGATAAGGAGATATGTCAGTGTTCCGCTGAAGATTTAGAGGCTCTTATTGAGGCAAAACTTCAGCTTGCTGCTATTAATCAGCAAAGACAACAAGCAGCTTTCAGGTAAGTAATATTATGAACAACCTTATGTTGCACAGCCTTGGCTACAGAAGATTAAAAAAAAAATCCAGAATTTTTTCCTTTGATTCCCTTATGTCTACATTAACATTCTAAATCTTAGTAACCAGCCATAAGAACCCCACTAGTATATCTACAAGGGTAAGTTACGCTGGCATTTAATGTTTTATTATTGCTTTATTTTACTTTTTAAAAGGTCATCAGTTATTGGCCTGTGATTTCTCTGTGAGGTATTTTTGTGATACGGTGTTATACAAAAACAAAGAAAAAGCTGCAATGTTCACAGGTTTTGTTAAAGTAAAAGTCTGGATATGTTAGGTCATAAGTTTTTTATAATTTTACAGTGTACAGTAGAGCGCTATTTCGGAACTACTTGATTCCACTTTGTTCTAGAATGCCCTGTGTTACTGACCTAAAAGAACATTTCCTTGTGATGTACTTATTAGTGTCAAATTAAAATGTTAAAATTATATTTTTAAAATTAATTTCATTTAAAAGCATTAATGTAATCTTCAGCATATTAGAATACATTTTATCAAGCATTAATTGTCAATGATAGTATGTAAAATATTGTTGTGTTTACATGATCTGCCAGATATGTTCTCCAAATCGTAATTTCCAAATTTTTTTTTTTTTTAAGTTCTAATTTCTTTTGGGGAACTTAATGAAATTACAATTGTGCCATTCTTTGAATATATGGGGCATCCAGAAATATATTAACTCTTCTCAGATATTAAATTCTGAACATTGTTTTGATCTTGTAGCTAGGAGGATTCTTCTATTTAGCATACCTGTAATTTTAAATTAATTTGTACAAGAAGGATAATAGTTTAACAATACGTAATTTTTATCAGTGTCAAGTTATTTTTATCTTTTATTAGGTTGAACAATCTTTGAAGGTACAAATTGTTCACTTGAGATGCAACATGTAGAGGGGTAGAACTGTTTCTTGCCAGACTCTATTGAGATTAGGTAGAATGTAGTCAGTATTTGTAACTTTTTCTAGGTCTAGTCTGGCTAAACACACCCAAATAATTATACTATATCTTACATTATAGTAAGCACCAAGCAAAGAGCAAAATTAACATTTTTCAGTTGTTGGAATACTGGTGAAGATTGCTATAATAATCTTACTGATGAAGTGGTAAGTGATTCAGCAGGCCCACAGATAAACTAGTCTCCAAGTTGTATTTTTTTTTTCCTTTTTACCCATTTAACAAAGAATAAATGTTTTCTTCTATCTCAAGAGTAAACAGTTTTCCTTTTCCCAGCTGTCTTAGATGAATAAGCAAACCTCATTTAAATGCTACTATTTCTTTTTAGCTGCTATGGTACAGCAATAAAAAAAATAAAATTAACAAGGACAGGAGCTTCACAGTGCTGCATAAACTACTGAAAACAGTAAGAGTTCTGCAGCATGGCTCTTCACCCAGGTTTTGGTAATGTTATTTTAAAAGATACAAGTTTCCCAAAAGTTCAGATATTAGGACTGTAATAGTTTAGTAATAATGTCATTAGTGAAGCTGTGAAGTAAGAACTTGTAGGCTATTTGTGGATGTTTCTAATCAAGTAATATTAATCTATTTCAGTGCCTTTTGAATTAGATTAATTTACCAAGAAATTTGTCAAAGAGAAAACAAATCATCATTAGACAGTGACCTCACTGTGCTTTTGAGTGCCATGTGGATTTTATAAAATTACCACATTAGCAACTAAGGATCACTATGCAGACTAGTGAAATATCCAGTGTAGCTTGATACTAGGCTTAGTAAAACCTGTATTAGTAGAGTTCTGGTGCAAACTTTCTGCAAGACATTTTCAGTTCAGGACACTTCTTTTTGACATGCAGTTATATCCTAGAGTGTAGTTTCTCTCTTGGTTTATAACTTGTCTCAGATTGAAGACACTTTTTTTTTTTTAGAGTATCAAGGGTTCCAATGGATGTCAAGAATTTTAAGGATCATTTTTTCGACTCTCAAATTTTTGATAGGTGTTTAATGGATCTTATATATTGATAGTGGTCAGATAGCAGGGAAAAAAAACCCACCAACAAACAAAGCAAGAGATGGGGTTTTTTTAACCTATTTTACAATTTTATTGCACTGCCATCCATGGAAACTGCTGATATATCTGCCTCAGATACAAATGAAACATTCCTTTAGACAGCTGAATGTTTCTTGCCTGCCAGCCTAGAAATCAAACTTTGCATGATATTACAGAAATTCATCATTTTTTTTTCCTTTGGCGAAATGACTTAGTGGTGAAATTGTTCTAGTCAGCTGTACTTTCCTATTTTGATCATCTTGTCACTTTCTGATTCAGTTGATAAAAGGATGTGTATTTTGTCAAGGGAAATATATAGACACATCACTCTTGTTGACAGCAGAAGAGGGTCACAAAAATTTCATCAAGGGAAGCTTCTACATTACAGCTTCTGTCTTGCAAAAATTTTACCCCTCAGTATAAGTTTATGTATAGGACTAATGCCATTGATGTCAAGAAGAGTACTTGCGTGGTGTCCCCTGTAAGTATGTGAGCTCTCTAATTACACAAATATGTGCTTGTCTACTTGTATGAATACGTTATTGCTTAAAACAATATGTATATGAATCTTTGGGCTTGTGGTCTATATCTTACTCATGAAATTGTATGTAAGCATGTAGGTAAAAAGGGCCTAATTTTCAGAACTGCTAAATGTTGACAACAGCAGTTAACTGGAGGCAGTGGTGCTCAGGAAGTCAGGTTAATATTTCTTGAAAGCCAGTCTATACTCTTGGGTGCTGCACCTTCTTCAACTTATTTGAGAAATGTAAGCCATAGCATCTCAAACAATGTTTTGATAAACATCAGGTTTTGCTGTAATTTTAACTTTGATGCCTGATTTCAAGGGAAAACTCATCTTCTATTTCATTGCATTATCCTTACTGTCTGTTTCATCTTTTTCATTGTTAGAGAGAAGGTTATCATCAAATTCAACATTGATTTATTCTGGTTTCATTTTGTTGAATAAAACTGAGGTAAAGGGATGATGGAGTTTCATAAGGATTGAATTCTGAGAGCTGAAAGGCAAGATATTAACAGTTTTGGTTCTCATTGTTACTTTGGGGTCTATTTGTGCTGAATTGGAGTAATCCATCCAGGTCTGCATCACAAAACGAGCAAGCAGGATAGAATCAGAAATGACAGGAAGACTTTAACTACCCTCTCATCTCTGGAGGCTATCCATCCTGTGGTTAGGTACATGTTGGCAGAATAATGTGAGTAATTTCAGAGTAGTGCAGCACTTGTTCTGACTCCTTTGCGCATGAATCAAGAAATTTGCCTTTACAACAATTGGTCTAGAAATTCTCAAAAGTAGTAAATTCACAGAGAGCTTGAATCTCTCTTGCATTAAAAGCTCTTTACTGTATAAAAAGGACTTAAGTTGTCATAGTTTTTTTTTCTTCATAGCAGCCAGACTCTATGTAAAGAAATTCTCTGTATGGAAAAAGACAGCAAATGAGAATTCGATTATACATTTTTAACGATTTAACATGCTTAAAAATCTTTTAAGATGTGAGCTAGGGATACCCTCAGGTACTCTTGCATCATTAGGAAAATATGTTTCAGTGTGTAGAGAATAATTAGAATTGTAAAAAACAAGCAAATAAACAAAAAACAGGAAGTGTTTTAGAGTAAGAAATTAGAGATTTACAGAAGTAGGGGAAAATGTACAATTAGAGATGGAAAACTAATACCATGACACATTGATTTTGGCTGTTCTCAGAACATTTTGAGTAGTGTGTTCTTCGGGTAACAAATCCTGTTGTGAAAAAGATCTTCTCACTATGTTGGTTTTGCAAGTATCTTCACATCATTAAGTTAGCTGTATTCACAAAGTCTTCTGTTATAGATACACATTTTTATGGATGTCCACCTAAAAAGGAAATAAACCTAGTGGTTAATATTTTAAGAAGATTGACCATATTTTGAGATGCCAGCTCACAATTTTTTGAAATGTGGGGTTGAATGCTGCACCAGTCCCCATAGTGTCTGCATCTTTCTAGATGCTGTTTGGAGTGAACTCCAGAAAAGGATTTATGACTGGGGGTGGGGGATGGTAGACTGAGTGCCATGTGATTTCTTACTAATGAGGTCTTCCCAATATGGCTCCTGGCTCAGTTTTTGGTTTACTAAGGTCCTGTGAGTATTTGGTCATGCGGATTTAACAGAAGGATTAACATATAGACCGGAAAGGCTTTAAGGAGGAAGGGCTTTTTTACTTCTCTAGTAATGGATGAGATACAGAACTCTCCTAATACATTTTTTCATTTTCAGTGTTTTTACATCTTCTAATTTCTAAAAGCCCATCTCTGGAGACAGACGTGTGTAACTGAAAATTATAGTGGAGTTCTGTTTTGATTGCTTCAACAGAATATCTTGGTTTATCCATTACTATCAGCGTATGTCTGTTATCAGAAAACTTCTTCTCTTCCTGCTCTTTTCTCACTTTCATACTGCAGTGCCTACAAACTCAGAATATAGTTAAAATGCAATTTTTTTTCCTGCTGAAACAAAAGCTGATAGCTGCTGATAGGCATCTCTGATGTAGTGAGAAATGAAATATCTCTTATGATAAAAGCATAAAATGACAAATATAATTAGTATTTTTTAAATAATCACAGAATCTCATAATAGTAGGGGTTGGAAGGGACCTCTGGAGAGGTCCAACTGCCCTGCCAAAGCAGGTTCGCCTGGAGCAAGTTACACAGGAATGTGCCCAGGAGGGTTTTGAAAGTCTCCAGAGAAGGAGGCAGGGCAGCCTGTTCCACCACCTGGAGGGTGCTCCATCACCCTCACGGTAAAGAGTTTCTCCTCATGCTGAGGTAGAACTTCCTGTGTTCAAGTTTGTGCCCTTTTCCCCTCATCCTATCACTGGACACCACTGAAAAGAGACTGGTCTCATCTTCCTGACACCCACCCTTCAGATATTTATAAACATTGACCAGATCTCTCAGCCTTCTCTTCTCCAGGCTAAATAGCCCCTGGGCTCTCAGCCTTTCCTCATACAGATGTTCCAGTCCCTTAATCATCCTCATAGCCCTTCATTGGACTCTTTCTAGTATTTCCATGTCACTCCTGAACTGGGGAACCCAGAACTGGAAACAAATTAACAATAATATTGTTCTGTATCACAGTGTTGCTTTGGCTTTCACTGCAATTCGACTTCTCCAAGATGCAAAAATTTTTAGGATGGAAATGACACATTTTCAAGAAGAAAAGAATGAAAGGGAGTATTCGGTATGTGGATATTTGTTTTAAACTATTGTTTCTATATGAAGCCTTCTATTAAGTGTTGAGTAATTTTCAGAACATAGCGGTTATCTGTATTACATGGTTAACCTCAGGAGAAATGACATATGACATACTTCAGATACCTATGTGCCCATAGTAAATTTAAGATGTCTATAATCATCACTTTAATTAGGTTGTGGTTAGGAATTACACATTTTATTTGTATACTCTCGAATGGCAGCATTGAAAATATTAAAAAAAAAAAAACCAAACACCAAGAGAAAGGAAAAAATAGCTATTGGGTGAAAATCATCTATTATTCAGTTAAGGTACTTCAGGTTTTTTGATTGAAAACCTACTTCAGAGTATCCTCTTTCAAAGAGCCAGACTGGCCAGTTCACATCATTGCTGTGTTGCAGATTTAGCAAGATTTCAGCTGACTTCTGTTGTCTAACGCACAGGGACACTGACCTATAGTTTGGCAAGCCGGTTGGTTATACACCACACATTCACTCTCGAGCACACAGAGTCAAACTGACCCACACAGACATTGAGCAGTGAGGCCAGATTTTGTAACACACATAATGAGGTTGGACTTTCTTGCATGCAGTTTAATTATTCTTTGTCCATTGGATACTGGGGTCTTCTGTCTTTCTACACTTTCTCTTACATTTTCTTAGTACTGCCCTGTACCCAGTAATTGAGTGATGGTTCATTTTTTCCTCATTTGCATCAATGAAAGTCACTCATGATGATTTTTGCATAAGTAAAACACAGGTGGTGCAGTGTCCATTTATTGCTTGCTAGAAGAAATCTTTAGAATGTGGACTGTAGAATTTTATTAATAGAAAGACTGTTTATAATATGTGAAGATGGCACAGGGTGTTGAGCTGAGAATTCTCCCAACCACTTCCAGTGTAACATTAATATTTGTTTCTAATCACCAGAAACACAAAAAAGTAGAAATAAAAAATTTAAAATTTCTTTCTAACAACAAGTACAAGAACTTCATATTGATCTTGCTCTATAATTAGACTTCTGTGTGCTTAGAGTTTTGTGTAATATTCCTGTTTGAGATGAATAAAGTCCAAACTGTTAGAATTATTCTCTGTGACACGTATATGATATGGATATATTTATGGACTCTCCCATAAAAACTGGCTTAATTTTCATTTGTTACAATTCTTTTTTTTTCTATAGATTAAAAGTTAAATAATAAATGGCTTTCTGTTATTAAAAAATATGTATATACCCTTCAAATAAACTTCTGGTTATAATTATGTTATTTGTAATATGTTTTTATTAATTTGATTTATTTTAAACTGACACTGCCCTGTTGCTTTGTTTGTAGTAAAGTAGTTGACTCAAAGTGACATTTCTCTTGCTTTTGGAATTATTAGGACTTTCATGTTGAAGATGTTCGACTGCCTCACAGTAAAACAGATCATATGAATGCACACCTGTGGCTAAGGTGTCGTACAATGTTAGTGGCTGCACTAGTAACACAGATACATGGTGTTGGCAATATGGAAGGTATTACCATTTTTACTATGAGCTTTTGGATTATAATGGGCAAGAGAATCTATTCAGACACAATTCTTACTCATAAATAAAAACCACTAACTTTAATCCTGGAGCTGTATTATCACTGAGCAATTATTTGTATTAAATTCATCCAATGCAATAAGAAAAATATATTTCTGATCACACTCTCTCCCTAGAGCATGTAGACACAAAACATTATATTAAATTGCCTTTAGTGATCACTATCTTTTTATAAATCACACGTGTGTAAAAGTTTCAAATGTTTTAGTGTAATTAAGTATGCTTGTTTTAAAAGGTTGTTATATCTCCAGTAAATGACATGTTGCTATACATCTCCTAAAAATGTCCCAGATTCTTTTTTTTTAAAAGAATTTAAGTTAGATACTGCAAAATACTTTTGTTGCAGTTTAATTATAAATAAAATGTTTTTCATTCCTTAGTTCTGTGAACTTAGTATAAAGTCTGATGCTTACATAAGTATCAAAATCATAGTCTAAGTCTATAGCCAAACTCTTACTTAATCTTTTCTGGATAATTCCTGTGAATGCCATTACTATTTTGGAATGATAACTAAGATCAGATTTTTTAATACGTAGAATATGTTTTATGGATGAGAATGACACATGATCTACAAAATTAGTGGTGGCTTAGATATAAAGAGTGTATTTGGGTGAACTTAAACCCAGTGCAGTATAAGAACTAAGCAGTTTTTCTTTTTAAAATAAATTTGGCACAGAATCAATGAAATGGTAAATGTAGAATCTATAATGTCAGATTTCCTGTAACTTTTTAGTGTGGAAGTGACTTCTTAAGAATGGTTGAAGATACTGTAAAGTCTTTTCTATTGTATTTTTACTATTGACGTATTTTCTTCTTTTAGAAAATGATGTGACTGAACGCAGAAGTGTGATAAAAGAAGTAATGCTAGAGGCAGAAGCCTTTGGTGATATTGAGACTCAGGCTGAAATGATGGTGCAAGCTGCTATTCTTGACCTGCAAGAAAAACGTCCCGTTGCAGGCATTAAACTTCTTTTGCAGGTCTGAGAACAAAGGAGAAACTGTTCACTTTTCTTTGATGCATTTTTCGTGTAGTCAGAACAGCTGATGCCAGCATTAAATAAGCTTGAAATAGTGCCTCTAAATTAGATTTTTTTTCACTTTGTGTGATTTGTCCTCATAAATAGACAGCAAAAGTAGTAACTACTTTGGTTTATGTTGTCTGTGTCCAAACAGAATATCATCAGTTTACTCCAAGAAGATGAATTTATTTCCCCTCCGGCTTCTTTGACTCTTGTGAAAAGTATGCTTCTTCTGGCAGACATACTAACACTGCAAACAGAGGATACAGAACATTGCTCTTCTACAATGGAACCATTAAACTTACTAATTTTGGCACATGAACTCACCATTGATGCAGTGAGTATATGTTGGTGGTTTACACAGCATTTGCAAATCCTTCCAACAATCTTAATTATCTATTTGGAAGCTATTTCAACCATTTATTGAAAAGGGCTATTTCTATTAACTGATCACTTCAATTTTCCCTAGATTACATAGTATAAAGAAGTAATTAATCTTACCAAATGTATTTATGCATACTCATCATACATACTTATGTATGTAGTCTGGTATTTTCATATAGTTTAAAAATATTGAATACTTGCAAAAGGTACATCCATACGTGAAAACTGAAATAGGTATTTTGACTTTTAAAGAGATGCCGAACACTCACTTTTCCCATTTGAAATGAGGGATATGTTCATACTCAGCACCTCAGGGAGGATGCGTATCTCATAAAATTGTTAACTCCTGAGCATCCAAGTTTAAGAATTTATGTTTGTATCTTCAATTAAAATAATTTGAATTAGAAAATCTATCTAAAGTAGCATATTGTTTATGATGTGTTAGATTGACAGATTGTTACAATCACTATGAAGAAATAATTTCCATGTAAAAGTCTAAATATGCAATAAAAATAATAAATCTAAAGACACGAAATCTGTGAGAGGAATGTATAGTAATGACACATTTACCTATTTGGTGATCCAAAAATAGATATAGAGTTCTGCAGTTTCTACCCTTTCTTGATATAGTTTATAAAGAAAAGCTTTTGGATCAAATTATTTCCTCATATTTCCTAACACAGAATTTTAGTCCATTGAAATATTTGTTCCCCCAAGTAATAAAGAATCTTATGAATCACTTCAGAGTCAGACTTCCACTTGTGAGACTTGCTAGCCTTCAAGAGACATAACACTTCACAGCTTGTCTCCATTGCCTTATTTCCACGAAAGAAAAGTTTGACTGGTCCATAGATGTTGGTTTTTATTTTTATTTTTTTTTTTTTTATTTTTTTTTTTTTTTTTTTCCTTCTGGCCTTTGTTGGATGAGATTTCTTTGTAGAAATGACAGTTTCTTTCTAGGGCTCAGATTACCTGGAGATCTATTTCTTAAAAACAGATTTGAGAGAGTTTGCTTTTAGAAAGCAAAGCCTGATATTAATAAATTTGATATTAATCAAGAGTTCATTTAAATTGTTCAGTTGCTACCAAACTACTGTGCAAATACAAGAACAAACTGAAGTAGAGGAGTTTGCGAGTATCAAGCCCTTTTCTAGTGCTCTTTTACAAGACATATTTGAATTCTAGGGTTTTCCAATACTTAACTTACTTTTTCAAACTGCTATTTAATTTGCTGTCTGCTACTTGATTTTACAAAACATACTCTTTCCATAGATTTTTGTTTGTGGAGAACCCATTGAACAGCAAATAGAAGACAGTACATTGACTTGCCCAGTCCTACCTACAAAAAATATCTACTTGCCACATATCAACTTGCTAGCCCAAGTCAAAATGAGAATTGGTAAGAAACATGAAAGTCATTATTATTTTAAATTTTTCATTAATTTACATTTGTAAATTAACAGCAGACAAACTGATGCATCAGAAGTGAATGTAGTAAATAAATTGTTTTCATTATACAAATAAAATATTTTGAAAACCAACAGTACATCCCTGTTTGGCTCCATGCCGTGTGTATAAGCAAGGTCCAATTTTTACCAGAACCATAATCAACAAAGGCTTAAATATTAATGTTGCAGCTTGATGAAACTAATGGGAACTTCAGGTTTTTAAAGTGGAAGTTAGCAATACTTTTCCAGCTTCTGTACAAAGTATTCATTCTGTGAAAACTTCCTGTATACGTTCAATCTCTCTGGAAGCATTGATATGGGAACTTAGTAATGATATCAAATAATACAGACTAATAGTGATAATTCTCTATCCCAATAAAATAAATTGTGTCTGTTACTGTTGTCACCCTTTAACAAGTTTTCTTGATGACTTTTCTTTATATAGAAACTTGGAAATACATTGAATAGTAACAGAAAATAACCTTTAAGATCTGTCTGAGATCTGTTGCTGCATAGCAAATATAGGGAAAGGAATATTGTCTCCATGTTCCTTCTGCTAAGCTTAATTTAGTGTATATCCAACTTATAATAGACCAGAAAATCTAGAAATCACTTATTGCACTTTGGTTCACATTGTGGAGCAGCCCTCCTGGATTCTCCTTCAAAGGATATGCTCCAGGATCACACTGATGCACCCCAACGCCTACTTTGTATTCAGCCCTTAGGACTAGAACAGAGGTAGTCCAAAGTAAACACTGTGAAATACATCTGCTGTGGCTGTCAAATCTTCAACATCAGCTGGTTTGCTCTAGAGATACACTGTTATTGTGCTTTACTGCTTGTCGGTGTAGGCATGACCAGACTCACTCATAGTAATGGCCGTGTTTGACCAGTTCCTGTTGCTGAATCCACATTTTTATGAAAAGCTGATGAATGCAGATGATATTTGGGGAGTACAGTGTAAGAGAGGTGTACAATAGATCAAAGAATCCTTTAGCAACTGGTTAGTATAAAAGGAATTTGAGAATCTGGAAATGCTTAGGGGAGAGGTTTAAGTCTTGCCTACAACTACCAGGAGAAATAAAGTTATGAAGTGGCTTACTCTTTAATCACTCTGATTTTTGAGAATTGGATTATAACAGTAAATATGTAACAGCATTCGTTCTAAGAAGTTGCTTCTCTTTGCATAAATGGATTTTCTATCAAATAATTTACCAAGAACTGTCTCTTTTTTTTTTCCTTAGGACTCATATTAGCTGAAAAAGTAGCTTGTACACCTGAAAGAGAAGATCCACTGCAATGGCTACATGCTCTCAAACATTTAGAATCAGCACTGAAGCTTTGCAGAGCATCTGCAACAAAAAAAATAGATATGGAAGCTGAACTTCTTTTTCACATAGGTGAATAAAACTGTGTTTGTACATCATGATTACCTTCCTAGGCAAAGTTATGCATGTGGCCTCTCTTAAAATGGAGAAGTTTTGCTGTAAAAATAGAACACATTTGGATATTTCTCACCCTATCTAGCTGCAGATCTCTCTCCTGTTTAGCATCACACCAGCATAGTTCAGGATGCATTATGCAACAAATAATTTCAAAACTGCAGTAGAACTTCTCCCACCTGTATGCTATCAGAGGTCAAAGGTTGTAGCCTATGAGATTAAGGACACTGTAGAAAGGTAATTAGCTTCTTTACATCAGTCTGATCTAAAGAAGACGAGAGGCTCAGAAAGTATTTCTGAATGATTTAACAGAGCTGATGAATTACACAGTGTTTGCACACATTTGGATTTTAGTGGCATTGTTACGGCTTTTTAGGATTTGTTAGGATCCCAGCAGAAAGTCACTCAAGACTCTGTAAAGTGTCTCTTAAAATCCCATTTATTGAAGTTAACACTATAAAGAAAAAAAGAATAGTGTAAATAATCTAACATCCCTTCAGGTGCTGAGAACCCCAACCTGTGCAGTATTGAATGTGCTTCTGATCAGAGTGTAGCACAGCATGCACATCCCATCTGTGGAAAGGTTGCCTCATTTTCGCCTTATGATTTTCTTAAAATAAACCAATTCTATTCATCGTTTCTACTGTCACACAAAAAGCATATTCACATAAGAACTTCTTGCCACACTTTTACAGAAAGGGCAGATGGTGTAATCACTGGTACTGAGAAGATGCTGCCAACAGGCTCTTCTGTTACAGCTTAGGTGGCTGCAGTTGTCCTGTGGCTAAGGAATGTGTGCAGCACAACATGGGCCTGAATGCCACGCTGCGTGCAGCATAGCACAGCACGGAACAGGCAAGTGCCTGGGCATTAAATCCTCCACCTACAAAGGTCTTCTAGTGAGGATCACTGCACATGAGGAGTCATAATTCCAAAGCTTGGTGACCTTAGCTACTCTCTGAAGTGATTTGCCATACAAGCATTGTGCATTACATTTTAAACAAATTGGAAAAGATTTTGCTTATCAGGGAGAGGAAAGATAATTCGCTATGTTGTTCAGCTTTCCTGGAGAGAAAAACAAGTCGGGTCTTACAGAACTAAAACAACCTCAAAATCTTGCAACTCTGCTTTCTGTCTTTTTTTCTTAGGTAAGGTAGAACGCCAAATAACTGAAACAGGCAAGAGCAAGTCATTGCGAGCTGTTGAAACCCTGTTGGAAGCTATAAAACTCAGCCAGGAACATGATCAAAAACTTGAGTAAGAAGCCAGCTATATAAGTTTCAAAATAATTTTAATCACATGTGAATATAGTCTTTTTGACAGTTTTCTGACATTTGATGTGGGACTTCTATTATGAATTATCTTTTATGTTTTGGAGAGTTTTCTTCTATGGCAGTATAGTAGAGCTACTGTGTATTTACTCTCCTATTTAAAACAAATGCGAAGGCCATTTAAAAGCATGCTTTAGGGTATACAAAGTTACAGCTTTCTGTTCTATTTCCAAATTTGTACTCTTTCTGTCAACACCTGGAACAGAGCTATCAATTAAACAGGAGTTTTATTCATATTTCAGAAGATGAGCTGTGGTCTGCCCCCTTCCAGATAATAGAAATCCAGCTTGAAAAGGTTAGCAGCCATGAACAGTCAGAACAGAGGCAGAAGCAGCATAGGAAATGTGTTTGTAACAGATACCAGGACAGTGACTTTGGCATTAGTTATCAGCACAGAAGATGCTTGAAGAGCTGAGCCAAGCCAGCCAATAAATTCTGTCAAACAGCTCTGATACATTGGACTTTAGTTATAGTTTCTTGACCAGTCTTAATGAATAATGTGCCATGTCTGGTTACAGACAGTGTAAAAGCAGCAATTTACCTTGCTTGTTTGGGTATTCTGTTACTTTAGTTAATCAACCAGAACTCTGAACACAGAAGCACTGGCATAGTAATAAACCTCTGTAAGCAGTCAGCATGATAGAAGATAGTACAGAAATGGGCTGTGGTGATGTTTTGCATGTTCAATTTGCTACACTTAATTTGCTAGCATCTTTATAAAAGAATGTACAGCAACATTGATGGACCTTGGCTGTTCCATTTCAGGGAACTAAACATCCCGATCACCTTTATAGAAGCCCTCAGATGTCTATTGGATTAATTAAAGTTGTTTCTTGATGTCCCAAATCCTTTTTTTGTTAGCAAGACCAGAAAGTTAATGAAATTGTCACCAACTAAATGTAGAACTTGCCGTCTTCCCACTTAGTTTGCCCTTTCTTCAGCTGTACAGCACTCTTTGGCTTTTGTAATTGGCTTTACACAAATCATACCAAAGCTGGAATTTATTGTAGTATATAGTCAACTCTGTGCAATATGACTCTGTCCAGAAGAGTAACTCCATGAGCAGCAGTTTGTTGCTATACTTAGGAAAGCTTGGTCATAGGGGAGATCTGGAGAGATCTAGGGAGCAGGAGGAACCTGCATAAAAAGCCTGTTATAAACTTAGAGGGAGTAGAAATGTTGGAGAACATCTTTAGACAGCAATTTTCAGCAGTTCAAGGGAAGTGATTCTGCCCCTCTGCTATGCTGACATCCTACCTGGATTACTGCATCCAGCTCTGGAGTACCCAGCACAAGAAAGACATGGACCTATTGGAGTGGGCCAAAGGATCGCCACAGAAATGATCAGGGGGCTGGAGCACTTCTCCTATGAGGACAGGCTGAGAGACTTGTGACTGTTTAGACTGAAGAAGAGACAAGGCTCCAGGGAGACCTTATTGTGGCCTTTCGATACTTACAAGGCTTATAAGAAAAATGGGGCTTTTCTTTAACAGGGCTTGTAAAGGTAGGATCAAGGGGTAATGGTTTCAAACTAAAAGAGGGTAGATTCAGACTAGCTATAAGGAAGACATTTTTTACAATGAGGGTGATGAAACACTGGAACAGGTTGCCCAGAGGTTGTAGATGCCCCATCCCTTGGGCATTTAAGGTCAGGCTGGATGGGGTTCTGAGCAACCTGATCTAGTTGAAGATGTCCCTGCACACTGCAGGGGGGTTGGACTAGGTGACCTTTAAAGGTCCCTTCCAGCACAAAACATTCTATGATTCTATGATCATTTTTTGCCTGTTTCATAATGCTGCTGTAAAAATAACTGAAAGGAGAAGGAAGTATAGGAGGAGAGCAGGAATTGTTGAGCACAGTCTGTCTGAAGATGTAGAGTATTCTGGTACAGAACTCAGAACTGAGAAGGTTCCTCAGCTGAGTCTAATGAAGAAATGAAAGTCTGTTTTGGTCACTGTGGGTATCTTTGCTAGTTCTTAGAAGAGTTTGACTGCAGACCCATATCCAAATTTAGCCACCCACGTTTCAGGGAAACCAGGACAATGGATATACGGCTGAACTTAAGGAAGGAAGGGGAACTCATATGGATTCTGTGCAGGAAGACCACTTCCCTTTCAGTATTAAAGTTTTCTTACTAAACGTTTACAATTTGTTTATAGAATATTTGTTGCATATAATGCAAATTATATTTGGCATACTCTTAAATCAATGTGTTACTTGTTAAGCATACCATAGGGATGTTCTAGACCTATTAAGATTTAAAAGCAGGATCACATGGCTCTCTGAAAGAAGACACACTGTAAGTAGATGATGAGGGCTGGATGAATGATGAGGCTATCCGGCTACTCTTATGAAAGAGTGAAATGGTATCATTGTAATGTCTACTTAGTAACATTGATCTGTTTGTTGTTTCTTACAGGTTAATAAGAAAATCATACCTTGAAATAGCGCTATTATATTTGCATTTTGCCACAAATAATGAGGATGTGTCACAGACAGATAACATGGTGCCTTCCAAATCAAACGTATGTTTTCTGTCTTTTGGGTAGTGGCCTTTTCAAAGCAGGAAATATATTTCTGTTAGAACATTGTGTACCTTGCTAGACTATTACTTACAGTAACTGGTAAATCATACTGATACCAAAAATCCTACCAGAAAATTAACACAAAGAAATCATGTAGTACAGCAGTAGAATTTTATTTTGTTAGATGTTATTTCTCATGTTTATTGCATTGAATGACAACATTTAAAATATTTTTCCATATAATATAGGAAGAAAGAGAACAAACAGTGTTTTC
Organism: Coracias cyanogaster; assembly: GCA_033124195.1. Taxonomy (NCBI): domain Eukaryota; kingdom Metazoa; phylum Chordata; class Aves; order Coraciiformes; family Coraciidae; genus Coracias; species Coracias cyanogaster. The sequence continues at coordinate 21,246 of JAVSBS010009302.1, read as the reverse complement.
ATTTCTAGTTATATACTTAATTAATTTGTACCTTTCAAGAAAACATAACATTCAAATCTGGCTTTTAAGTGTTAATATTTATATTTTACCAGATTTAATTTTCTTAGTACAAATATGAGTGACAGCATGAGAAATATAAGAGGCTTTAACCATGTTAAAGTATTTACAAGCCATAGATTCAAAGTGTAATGTGTAACATAAGAGAAAAGAGGTAGTTAAAATTCCAGAAAATGGAAAATTATAACAAAACTGTATACAGTAGTGACCATAGCATGACCTGCCCAGAGTAAACTTTTACAGGAGCAGCCAGTTAGCATACTCTGGGTAACTTTTTTTCAGTTTTAGCTACTAATCCATGGATTTAGAATAAATGCTGATTTTTATAACTTGCAATAATTCTCTAAGTAGGTGGACTTTTTTCTATATTTAAAATGTATTTTACCATAATACATTTAGAATCCTCATTATGAACTGGTGTATAATTTAGATCTCTTCTGGAGAACTCTCTTCTGAGGAGGCTTTGAAATCAGAAGGCTACAGGGTACAAGCCTGGATTGCAGTAAGAGCAGCTACACAGGTTGGTAAATTACATTCTGAAGACACAATTTTTTAGTTTTAAAAATTTCATTTTATGCTACTTACACAAGCAAAAAAGACAATGCAAACAAGACAAGAATTAGGGTTTCCTAAAATTCATGGCATGGGTGTTATTTGAGGAAATGAAAATGGACAGTGTCTGAATAGCACATTTAATCTCTCTCAGACAGATCTGACTTTGTTTACCTCAGCTTTGATTCAATGCAAATAAAACAGCGCAGTGCTTGATATGTGTGCACATATATTTGACATGTGGGTAGACATCAGTAGCATCCAGGTGAGGATATCTGATTTGAAATCACTTATGTAGTAATTAAGCTGTCAGCAGTAATGATTTATTTAAGTATAGTATGTACCATAAGTCAGGGAGAAATAGAATTCTTTCCTGACTTTTAAAATTATAGTATGTCGAGTAATTAACTTTTTGTCATCATTTTGCTACTCTCAGATTTTACAATCTATATAAATATTGTAGTGAACTGGCTGTGAATAAAATAAATATTACTTTTAGGTCAGTGAAGCTGTGCTTGCTTCTCAGCTATTAATTGGAATGAAGAGCGTTAAAGAATGCAGCATGAAGGATGCAGTGCAACAGAAAATCCCTGAATTTGCTTCCTTGGATCTTCTTGCTTCTTACAGAGATTTCTTATCTGGTATTCCTTTATACATAGTAATATTAGCACATTAATTTACTAATAAATTATATATGCCATGTAATCTAGTAATACATTTAGTATCTACTTTTCATTTATGAAAAATTATGAGTCAGATTTAGAAAGTAAACCCAAAATCCTCATCTTGCATAGCAGTACAAAATATTGAGTAGACCTAATGGGTCTTTAAATATCAATCTATGCACGTGTTCAGTAGGTTCAGAAAAACAGCATTGTTTGCATACTGTGGCTCAGAAAGACAGTGTGCATATACTGCCATACGTTTAGAAAAACAGATGGGCATATGTCACAGGACTTCCTCAGACTTTTAGAGTAGGTCTTGACCCCCCTGTCAGTCATCACTGCTTTTTTTTTTCAAACACTGATTTAGAACAGATTTTTTCCATAGGTATGTTAGCTTTTCCTTCAGGATTTTCAGTTTTTCTTTTTATTTTACAAAGACAGGTTTGTGTTGAATTGCTTGGCTCTCCCTGCCTGCCTCCACACCCTCCCCCCACAAAAACCCCAAACATATCCCCCCCTACCACCACCAAAAAAGAACCAAAACAAGCCAAAAGCCAACCAAACACCACAACCAACAAACCCAAACTCTGGCAAAGTTATCTGCCTAGGTACTATATTCTGAAAGTCAAAGTCTGTATAATAAATAAAAAAAATAAAATAAAAAATCCCTCTTTTTCCAGTCCAACAGATTATCATTTAGAGGTGGTTCCTTTAGCTTGGTAGAATTTTGCCTGGATTATTTCCAGCTTTGCATTTATTTTACAGCTAATGGAGTTGGCGAAATGGAAGTTTTTTATTTAAAAATGAAATCAGTGAAACTAGGAATTCTGGGATAATGGTTGCCAGACGTTTATATAAACACTAAAGGAAAATAACTAATACGTAAACGCTGGGAACCAATAATTTAGTGATTAAATTTTGATTCAATGCCTTAATTTCAATCATCCCAAGTGACTGACAAAGATTGAATTGCTCTGCCTGATAGTTGCTGGTAGAGCTGAGCAATGTCTGCTTACTGTGCAGTGTTTAAACATATGTGTTTTGATTGGTTTATGAAAACAAATGTTGTATGCTAAGACTTTCCATCAATCTGATTGTTTTGTACTAGCTCAATTTGCTTATAATTAGAGATCATTTTTTCTTTTAGTAAATGCAGCAGGTGTTTCTCCCGATAGTTCTATTAGGCCATACAAAGAAGAATAGAAAATGTAGAAAACCAATTGTAGGTCAAAATATATAAAGGTAAATTGAAATGGAAATGATCAGCACAGCATGCTAAATATTTTCTGTAAAACCATTAGTGAAACACATTGTTTAAGTTTCATTTATAAACAATATGGCCATTTAAATTATTTTTTTTCACAATTGACAGTGAAATATCAGGAATAATGGAGACATTCAGATTTTGTCAAAGCACACAATTATTTTCTGGAAGTTTACTATTAGGAATTACTGTAACATAATGTTTGTTCAATTTGGAATGAGAAAGAGAGAAAAATTTTGTAGGCTTCTGAGAGCACTGTGTACTAATACAGTGAAAAAATACTGAATATAAGCAGTGATACAGTGATAAATATACTGATACTGTTTTTCCTCTTTTTGCATAACTATAACTTTTAGGCAGTTGAGGAAAAAAGATTTTTTTTTTAGTCCATAGACAAGAACACATTTAATTGATAACATGTTTAATATCTAAAAGGGACTGGATTGAATCTAACAAGAAACATTTCAGAGTACCTAACTCAGAATTCTGAGTTCAGGTCAATATAACTGGGAAGTTCAACTACTGTAGTTATGATTGATGACTTGTACTATTGTTTCCATTTAGTAAATATCTTCTATTCAACCACGTACAGAAATAATGGCTTTATATTTAAATTTGGGGAGAGAGCGAGCACCTTGCTCTCTACCCCTTTTAGCTTCCTTGCAAGGACCAGTCAGATTCATACCCATGGTTGTAGAATCATAGAATGGTTTGGGTTGGAAGGGACCTTAAAGATCATCTAGTTCCAACCGCCCTGCCATGGCAGGGACACCTCCCACTAGACCAGGTTGCTCAAGGTCCCATCCAACCCGGCCTTGAACATCTCCAGGGATGGAGCATGATCTGTGAAGTAATTTCTTTACTAATTCAACTGATATTAAAGCAGAACAGAAATAATTTTCTTATTATGAAAAACAAAACCACGTTCACAAGTTACATTTGTAGCTACAGATTAGTCAATTCTGACACTATGCAGAAATAGCTTTTGAATTGCAGCCATTCACTAAGTGTGTATTGTTGAACTGTCATTGGATTTGCAGATGGATACAATGTTGTCTCCGAAAGTTGCAAAGCATCTTCTACTGAAAACAAACAAATCACACAAGACAAGCCCAGCCAAAGTGAAGAAGCAGAAAGTCCGGCCACCAAGGCCAGACTTTTCTCCAAGAAAAAAGAGACAATAACATGGGTTCACTTAATTCGCTACCACAGTTACCTGAGAAGACTTTATAACACAAACCTTCTATTTGGTATGATTTTTTTTTTTCTTCCTTCTAGAAAACTGCCGTAGGTGAGATACTGTTCTTGGGGGCCAACAGTGTCAGATTCAAAAGCCACCATCTGAGATAGTTTCATTTTGAGTTCCTTCAAATTGTATAAATGCCAAAAAAATCTTCACTGAAATAAAGAATTATGTCAGTTTACAAGTGATATATGTGAAGATTACTACCTTTTAAAATTATTATTCATAAGCCTTCATGGTATTAGGAAAAGCATCCCTCAAAAATTAATTGCTATTACTATATCTGAAGCATTTTATACAAATTAATAATCTGTATTATTTTTTAGACTTAAGTCACATCAGGAAGTTTGGGGGCTTGTTTGTGAGAACCGAGTGTAGTGTAAACGGGAAGGCTGAGCATTATTGAATGTATTTTGACTAAACCCCCAGAATTTATGTACATACATGTTTTATTTCACTGTAAACAAAAGATGGTAATAGATAGGACATTTCAGAGTAAGAATCTGTTAATTTCAGGGCCCTAATAAATATGCGTCTACATCTGATGGCCAGCTGCTGGATATGCAGTTATGATATGATATGACACAGCTGGACAAAGTTATGATACGATATGTGAGAACAGAATTAGAGTGTACATATAGGTGCTGCCTAGAGAGAAACCTAACAACTCTGAAAAGAAAAATTTCAGAGAGGGTTGGGTTTTTTACTTACAGCACCAAGTGAAAAGGAAGTAACTATTAGGACAGTAAGGTATCTACAAGTGTGTGTCAAAATGTGCATGTACAGCTCAGCTGCTGTTACCGGTGATGAAGCCTAAGGAGTGATTCAGCTGATCAGTCACTCGCTGTCTGAATTAGTCGTAAGAGCTCTTAGAGCTTCTTTTCACTGTGTTGAATAAATCCACGTTTATTTTAGTGGGTGCTTAGACATCTAGTGAACATACTGATGCTTACACATCTAAATTTAAGTACCTAAACCTCAAAAATGCACCTTCCATTTTATGCTACTTTATGATGTCTAAACAGAGCTGGTTTCATTATCAGCTCTCCAGTGAAAAATTGCAATACAAGTAACATAGTCTAGTAATACTTAAAGACAGTCAGTATAATTGTTGGAAATGCATTTATTTGATATTGATTTACATATTTTACTATCTTTTCAAAATTTATGAATATTGACTAGCTGTAGAAGCTTAACATTTTAATGGCAAATGATGATGTAATAAAAATCTCTTTTCAAAGCTGCCCCTAACTCAGGACTTGGATCATTTTCTGCAAGAGACAGACACCTTAGTTCTGTTTGTGACACAGGGATTGTTCTACGCATAGCAGAAATGCATTCCTTCCTTAAAAACCATTTGTCTGAATATTCAATGTGTTGTTTTGAGACTTTCCCAGAAGAGCTACATGATGTAGAATTGCCACTTGGTAGGCCAGCTGATTCTCCAAAGGTACTTATTTTCTTTCTGATGTTTCAAAAATACCTATTATACTTGCATTTTGCTCAGATTCTTGCTAGTTCCAATGACAATATTTCTAAGAGCATTATAGAAGAATGAAATTCATAACGCAGAGGATCAGTGCAAAGCCAAAATCCTGTGCAAGCAGTGAAGGACATAGTTAACAAGTGCAAATATCCTTGTGTTATTCATTCCTACAAAAATCATCTCTATCCCATGCCCAGTGTATTTAGACCATAGAAGATTAAGCAGAATTATATTTAAGAGGATTTTATTATTAGTTTATTAGGTTGGCTATGTTATTTGGGGAGACTGAGGCTTTTAATCTTGTAGATATCCATATTTCATATCAAAAATGTCCTGATGTTTGCTTTGTAATTTTAATGCAGATGCCTCTATATTGTTAATTTGGTCTATAATAAATAAATACAATTGTATTTTCTCAAAATTTGTTGAAGGCCTTGTGTGCCTATTTTTTTTAGCTAATTATAAGCTAACTAGAAAATGAATATTTTCAGATGTCTGGCTTGTAAACAGCCTGTTTGGGCTTTCAAATGTAGACAGCTCAGACAGTACTACTCAGAGAAATCTTGAGTTGGAATTCTAGAGTCTATGCTGACCATGGCATATGTATTCAATATTGAATGGTAAAAGTCTTTGAAGACTGAATGTAAAAGTGATTGTCTTCAATGTTTCTCCATCCCACTTCTCACATTAATAATTATCCTAATACTAAAAAATTAAAATTACAGGTTACTCTCTATGGTTTAATTTTTACTTATATTGTTCACTATGAGATGGAGACAGGGAAGCCTTGACGAGTGAGAATTTGCTATCTTATAAAAATAAATCAAAATTATCTTATAAAAATGATTTTTTAAAAAAAGTGCTACTTCATGAAAGTAGCTCTTCTGAAGTTGGAGAACTTTCTGCCATGTTGGACAGCATATCATTACTCATTTCCCAACAAAGAGCTGACTGTGCCGCTGAATAAATTGTAAATATATGATATGTGACATTTATAACAGCCATCATATATCAAAAAATATTTTACTCTGTCTGCTCTTTTTTTGACATAATTAGTATTACACTGTCCTAGAATAATAAGCTTCAGAGCTTACTGTCATGTTCATGACAGGTGCAAGCCGCATAATAATGTGTTAGCTTCACTGTTGTAGACAGCTAACAAGCATAAAGCTCTTACTTTTTTTAATTCTAAGCTTCATTGATTTTTATCACAACATTTTTAGAAGCTTTAACTATTCGGAAGGCTGTGTAAGTTATTTTAAAAATGTTACTGTAATTTGATACTGGGATTTTTAGCAGTACAAATAGATATAGTTTTTGAAAGATTTTTATGTACAAGGTTGTTTTGCTTATATTTGTCTTTGTAAATTCTACTTTTTACTCTTGGAGGTTTTTTTAGTTCTGCTGAACAAAGAACTCAAATTACATTAAGGAGGCTATAATTAAAATTGTGTGCTCTGTTACATGTTGCATGCTTCTATTTTAATCCACTCTGTGATACTACGTAGCACTGGAAACACTTAACTGAGACAGTTTGTTGGTTTCAAGCTTTTGAGAAAGTTGAATAGATAAATATTTATGTATGTAATTCAGCATCCCTCCAGTTTGACAAGAGCAGTTGTCATATCCTTTCTAAAAAAGAGTCAATATGATGTAAATAACAAAAGCTGCAGTTTAGTGAAAAAGAAAACACACCACACATTTTAGAAAGAAACATATATTGCAAAATGGATTTTTAAGAGCTTTAGTTGAGGGGCACTGCATAAATTAGGTTGCTCCCATCTCCATATACGTTTTCTCAGACTTTTGTTCACACTCCATGCTAGCAGGGTAGTGAGTGATTCACTGCCAAACTAGAGATCCCAAATGTACAAGATCCTTGTAGTAAGTGGATGATCCATGCATACTTCATATCATACCGCGGGTAATGGCCAGTGTTATCACTGTCTCGGTGTTTAGAGTAGCGTGGATCATCCTCAGTTCATTGTGATACGCCAAGCTGAAGGCATATCCATATGCTCGAATGCGTGACTTAAGCATGCATGACTTACCTTTATCTTCACTTCTCCTATATTTTGATGCGAGATGGGAACTGGCTTTATGAAGTAAGATTATGTCACTGTGAAAAATCTATCTTCCGCTCATCTGGATTTACTGCCCTGTATCAGTCACGACCTGTATTTTCTAAAAATAAAGTGTGAGTAAAATGCTCCAGTTTTTTCAGCAATGAACATTCAAAATTGAAAAAGAACTAACTCCTTGGGCAGCTGGTTTCAGTGTCCACATTTTGGAATCAATGGTGGAGACACTAACAACCTTTTCAAATAGCTTCCTCATCCCCTCAAAATGTCACTGGTTGGCCGCCTCTGTTCTTTGCAGATCTGTATAACAATTTAAAAATTAGAAATGGTATGGCGCTGTTCAGCTTTAAATCAAATCTTTTACAATTTTAATAAAAGCTTTTCTTAATGAATGAATGTTGTTTGACAGTGTTCCTCCATTGCTTCCTTGGTAAATGACAGTCAAAGAGTAATTATTTGATAAACAGCCTGCTAATGTTCCATATATATTTTAGTACATATGACAAATCCTTACAAATTAAGAGACTGAATATTCAGTAGGTATCCCCCTTTGTTAGTTGGACAACTAAAGAGAAAACAAAGAGGTAAACATAAATAAAGCATTAGTCTAACATTCAGATTACTAACATAATTATCAATATGTATAGCCAACAAATTACTTTTTTAGCACTACATTTTGTATGGTCAGCATGTCAGATAACATGTTTTAGCCAAAACCATAATGCCATGAGGAAGATAAGCCAAAGGTAACAGTCACTGTTACTGTAAGCGTCTCTAAGTCAGCCCAGAGGCCCTTTGTGTTACCTTTAGAAATGTCTCATCATGTGAACTTTGAAAAGACTTAACTTGATAAAATGTACACCTTTTAAAAGAAACCATTTATCTAAATAAACTATGCTTGTTCAGGACTTAAAGTCATACTGATTCTAGTAGACACTAGATTATAATAGATTTTGCATGTTACATGAGAAAAAATGCAATTTAACATTTTCTTCTGTGTTTCAGATGTCTCTTGAAATTACTGGAATTACATCAAAGACGTCACACGTGAGAATAGCTTCTCCAGATGCTGTAATCGCAAAAGCAGAAAGTCACATGACAAGTAGGGCAGTAAATGCTTCAAAAAAGGAAATCAACATTCAATGGTACAGTCCTTCCCTGGCAAAGCCATCAAACAATACAGAGATTAAGGTATAACTATACCAAAGCAGTTCCTTAGATAATGGAACAAATTAATTCTCATTACCAATGAATATTTGTGTTATGACTGACCAGCTTTTTAACTGAACTCTACATATGCTGACTGGCAAGCTGGACAGCAGGGAGCTATCTGTGTACACTGCCACAAACCTGCCACGCAGGACAAGCAGAATGCCCTGACAGTTTTATGGTGGAAGGCCAAAGAAATACTTTGTTGACCATATAGAGCTTCCAGGCCATGTTGTGTTCATGCCTTCTGCAGGTCCTTGATGTCTTTAAGACCTCCACTTTGTTAAGTTTGGTTAGAGCTGACCAGTACATTCAAATCATACTGTTTGGTGGAAGGCTGTTGGAAAAGCAAAGATACATATATACAGGGAAAATGGGATTTTATAAACTTCAATTCCCTAAGAAATCAGAGTAAATATAAAAGATGAGAGAGATTGGAGGGTTGCAGGACAGCAAGAAACTAGGACATGGAATTTGTTTTATTTTTCAAAAAGGGAACAGCATGTAGGTAAAATTTTTGATACTGCAATAGAAATCCATGATCTTGAAACGTTTTAGCATAGCAAACCAGTGCCAAATTTTCTGCTAGACCATTTTCATCTTTGTTAGTAAGCTGTCGCGGTCCAGGTGCCAGCGTCCGTACCGCCTCCCAAAAGGGAAGAGGATCGAGGGCAAGGCGAGACACTACCCCAACAAGCTCGTAGGC
>JAVSBS010009301.1:665-12249 GCA_033124195.1 Coracias cyanogaster | reverse complement strand
TGGGGGGGATATGTGGCAGAAAGGAGAGAGAAGAATGATATGTATTGTGCCACACTAGTGCAGAATCACCAACAAAGACATTCAATAGTAATTACACAAGTACATTCTTCAAGGAGTACCTGTGAAAGATTAAAACCGCCCATTTCATGTTCTATTTAGGTCAATAGGAAGTAGAAAAAGTTTAAATTGTCAATATAAGAAAAAATAATACTTTTTATCGAACTACCTTAATCGTTATTGTAAAAAATGTGCTGGTTTTGGAAATATTTCCAAACCACCTTTGTTGCCTCTTTTTTAAATAAGTAGTATTAAATTTGATGCATTTAGGGTTGTTTTTTTTTTTTTAATATCTTAACGTTAACAATATCTTCAAAGCAATAATTCCACTCATCAAAGTCATTTGATTTTAGCTTGAATTAATAGCTTTTATACTTACTAACAGTTTTTTCTGTGAGGAATAGAGAAGTTCTGTTGCCATTTCAGATATGAGGAATTGTAAGATGATGTCGATTTTATGGGTTTTCATTCATTGTAAACAAAATCTGTGGTTTGGTAGGAAATTATTCCCTGCCTTATTGTGGAGCATAACACTCAACGACTTTTACTTTGGTGTCCCATCTCCTAAAACTATTCAATATTAAACAACTAGACTTCCATGAGAAGACATGCAAGATAGTCAAAAAGTGTATCATGGAAAAATCAACACATTATGTTTTCTCTGGGCTACTGTTGTGCTAATTTTGTTCTAAAAAGCCACTGATCACCTATGTAAAATATAGCTCTTCACCTGATCCGAGTTATAAACAAAAGATTGCACTAGGAGTTCATCTTAAACTTTATTTATATAGCCACATAACTGTATAGAGATAATTCCTTCTTTTATTAAGAATGAACCATTTTAAAAAGGTGAATGAATAAACTACAGATAATTACTACAAAACTTGTCATGGCTAGTTCTTAGGCCAGTACTTCCAGAGCCACTACAAACAGACATAATTCTGTTCACAATTGTATTTATTTAACCTGAAGAATTCCAGAGTTAATTTATGGAAACAGGATTGTGTGGTCACATTGTCCAAGTATCTCACAACATTTAGTCTTACTCCCATGAACATTCCTGCAATTTAAAGAAATGTGGCAGGTGAAGGGCTAACACATTCTTCCTTCTGAACTTCTTCAGTCTTCCAAAATTTGCAAGCTTTATGTAGCTTGCTTGTGGAAACATACAAATATCAACATCTATGCCTCTGCATTCTATACTGAACCTTGGTGTGGGAGTGTTTTGCACATGATTCTTTGGAGTCACAGATTTTCTGGGTCTACAGTCCGCCTCCTCAAAAAAATTTGATCCTTTCAGAGTAAGGTGTTTTGTTTTTTTTTTCTTTTTAAGAATCATAGAATGGTTTGGGTTGGAAGGGACCTTCCAAGTCATCTAGTCCAACACCCCTGTAGGGTTAATTCTGTCTTTTCAGCTGCTGAACCTTACACTTTTTCTGGTCCATCTACAAAAGCAAAACTTCATGAACTTTCCTGGTAAAAATGAAAAAGTGAAAACTTCCATAAATTGCATGCATTTATAAGTGGCAGAAATGGCCTGCAGCAAGGCAATTCCTTAGTAAGAAATACCATGGATGATGCCTTTATTCTGACATGCTAATGCATAAACTGCATATTATGTTAGCATAACTACAGTGATAAAAGATTTAGCCCCAAACCAACAGATCAACAAATTAAAAAAATTCCTGGATCATGAAATAACACATGCACAGCTCTGAAAAGATTAGCATAGGTTTCTTCACATGATTTCTGCTGCTGTTGTGCAGTAAGATTAATGTAACGAAAGGATTTGGGGATCACCTGAAGATGATGTGGTTGTATTCTTAACTGCTAGTCGGTTCTACCTTAACACTAGCTGATGCTATGGCTTTGAAACATCTCACAGCAGCCTCCAAAACTATATCTCTGATAATATGAACCATAAGAATTTACCAAATGTATGCAATACAAAAAGTCATAAAATACATCCTGAAAAAAAATGCTATGATTCTTTCCTCAAAGCTAGGATAGTTCACCCTTAGTTCAAGTGTATTTTACCATTAGTAAATTCAGAGACTCAGAACTTCTAAGGTGTTTCCTTATTCCTAACTCAGAACAAGCCTAAACTACATAATATTTACTTCAAACTCTTGCACCAATATACTCAGGGACATAATGTTTTATTTCTGACTTGGACAGCATTTGTTACAAAGGCAGATTTCCTTTCCAAATAAAATTCCACTTTTCCAGATTTAAAAGGTGAATCTTACAAGGGTCTATAGACTAGATTACCTTTCTTTGGATTCAGTATGATGTATATTCTGCTTACATTTTAGGGTTTCCTTAAAAGAAGGAAACTTCTACATTTTTTATGGATGACACTAACAAAAAAAAGTCTGAAAGTTGACACAAAACAGTCAAATATGTTAACATGGTTAAAAGCCTATGAGTCTAATCCAGAAAAAAAATAAATTGAAAGGATGAAAATTACTAAAAAAAATGAGAAAAAAAAACGACTTTATAAGAAAAGTGCTTTCTTAATGGCTTGTTCTAAGCTCTTCCAGTTTTGTACACATAAGATATTTTTGTTAATAACCTCACTTCCATTTTATTGACCAGCAGGTCAAGCTTCCTCTTGCTACTGAAACTATGTTAAAAGCCCCTCTCACACTTCTTACCACAAAGGAGTGATTATATCTGGTTTTAAAAATGGAGACTCCTAACAGGAATTTGGGTTTCACTAGGCTGGTACTGTACGGAAAGATTACACATAGCATCTACCCATTAACAATTTCTGTCCATCTAGATGGAGATGTGAAGCCAAAGGATGGAAAAGCAGTTAACGGAAACCACAGGTGTGAAGAAACTCATTCACAGCCAACAGCCATGGTATTTATAGCTGGGTAATATCTTAGCTAATGAGAAAGAACACCAAGTTTTTAACTGGCATATTTATGCAGAAACTGGTGACATTTCTGAGATAGTACTGGCCTCCTAATTTCTATCAGAACTTATGATTTCTCACAAAAAGCTTTTGCAATGTCCTCTAGAAGCCAAAAACTTTGTGACAAGCAGATCTGTAAATGTATGTTAGTAATATGATGTATATTTAAAGCATTCACATTATCAAAGCTCTATGCGGGCAGAATCCACCTGGAAAAACAAAAAAAGGCTTCTAACCTACTTATTGCAGTAATTGATGGTGCCACTATTCATATTTTCCATTTGTACCTGCACTAGAAGAGGAGCTACTCCCCACTTCACAGAGTATTTTGGGTTGGAAGTGACCTCTATAGGGATTTAAACCATGTTAAAATACCTTTTGTTAATTCTTGGTCAACATCTAGGTTTAAAGAAAAATTATATAAAATTATGTAATGGTCTCCAGAAAAAGGAGATGCATAAAGAGATAGAACACTTAAGTTTTATACATTGGGATGGTTACAATGAAGTCACTGTATGACTTAGACCTTTTCTTCAAAACTGAGTTTTGCATTGATATGATGGCTCTATGGAAATTTATTATTATGAACCAGTAAGTAAAGGGCTGGTGAAAACTTTGTGTGGGAACTCAAATTCTGAGAAGAATGATCAACAGAAGGCAAGGAGGAGGTTTTTAATTGTACTTCCACCTCTGAAATACACATAACATTGCTTTAAGTGACAGCATAGCTTGCTGCATTTTCTTGGAGTAAAAATAAAAGGACTTCTTTATGGATTCATTTGGAACAATTAATCTGTAAGATTTAATGGGGGTCATCCATCATATTACTTTATGTATTTCTCACCTTTCCACTTGGTCTCTTTAGCCCCTAATTAGCTTTTTCCTTGCCTGTATAATATGGGGACGTGTTCACAACATAATACGCTCTCACTGTGTCTTATCATTGTCATGAATCTTAACTGGTGTTTTTTCTTACCCCTAGGGCCTTCAAAAGAAAATTAATTTTAAAATCCCACCCTACTCTGATCTTGATTTTCAAGTAGCTGCTACTGATATTTTGACATGGGCTTATATTTAAATAAGAATGATGACAGAAACTACTTAAAATGGTAAAAAATAGTAAACATTTTTTTTTGTTTCCAGACTAACCTTAGCTTCATGCTGTTGAGCTGTCTTTTCCCTGCCATTGTTACTTCTAATAAAAAAGTGCTTTAGAAGTAGGGATTTAATTGATCTGAAATTCTGCCTCAGGTGAGCAAGAACAGAAATCCCAAGCAACTGAAACTGTTAATTACGATGTCATTATGAGCCACATATCTACAAAGCAAGCGTTACAGCACAAGTTTAAAATGTATGATAGTATAAAATGAACATTTACCATACTGTCACAGAATACCTGAGACTGGAAGATATCTCTCAAGATCAGCTAGTCCAACTCTCTGTGCCTAGAGCAGGGTCACCAAGAGCAAATTGCCCAGGACAGTGTGCAATCAGTTTTTTTAGTATTTCCAGAGGTGAAGACTCCACAACCTCTCTCAGCAAACTATGACAGTTTGATCACTCAGTAAAAAAAAAACCTCTCTATTTCAGCTTGTGCCCATTGCCTCTTGTCCTGTCAGTGGGCCCCATTGAGAAGAGTCTGGCTTCATCTTCTTTACTTTCCCCATCAGGTATTTATACAGGTGATTAAAATTCCTCCAAGGCTTCTCTTCTTCAGGTTAAACAATCCTGTTCCCTGATCTTTCAGTATGCCTCCACCAAGGTTTTCCTTGTTTTAGTTGTCCTCTCTAGTCTCAGGGCCCTGAGACAGTTAAAGACTGGTCTTATGGCTAGTCTTATTAGTGCAGATTGAGCCAAGAAGGCATTAAATTTATTCTGCTCCAGAAATTCCTGTTTTTAAGTAAAGCTGTGTTTCCTTCAGTGGATAAATCAGTTTTCTATATGCTGCTTCCTCTCTCCTTCCCCACTATCCTGGTTTGGCTAGATAAGGTTAATTACACCTATATCAATACTCCCATGTATTGATATGTTCTAGGAAAAATCTACAATAGTACAAAATTAAAGAGATCATGCATTCACCTGGTTAATATTTAATGAAATTGTATATTTCTGTCAGTTCAGTATACATTGTGGGTAGCAAAGATAAACAAGAAACAAATATAAAATCAAAGAGGCTCATTGCTCTTTAGACTAGATATCCTCAATTTATAAGAGACTTTTCTTTTTGACTGGGCAAATTCTATTTCTTGAAACACAGGAAATAGTTGTTGAGCATTCAACCCATACCTATGACTTGAGGCGGATTATGATTAGGCTATTCACGCAGTTCAGATCCACATGGGTGCTGGTAAATGCACTGTTCTCCACCTGTAGTCATTTGTGTGGCTGGCTATGTGTGTCTTTCATATATGTGGGTCTGCCTGCTGGAAACCACCCTCATTACTCCCTCACTGGGGACAGGAAACAGCAGCAGCCCCATATATATCAGGCCACACCAGTAAGAATCTACCGGGATGCTGAAGCCCAGCATACACAAATACAGCTAACATGGCTTACTTATTTTCACAGTTCTAATGAAATTTTAATTATTCCAAAAGCTTTTAGGATTCACCCTGAAGACATTCTGTAGGGTATGGAAAGCAAAGTAACCCTGATGATATTACTATTTGTGGCTTTTTTAAACCAGAACATCATGTTAGAAGCAAAGAAGAATCTGCCTTCCCTGCTTCCATCATTCCTATCTGGTGAACCATGAGAGGAGACTGAGGATGCTGGTTTAGTTAGCCGGCTACTTCCTTCTCATTCAAATCATCTACAGATGTGATGGCTAGGATATATTTACTTTTTCAACCAGAATGCACAGCATTTGTGTGCCCCATATACCACAAAACAGTACACATGTACTGTTCAGGCTGTAGTTCTGTCCTTTCTGAGCCTGTCTGACTGCTCCATCCTTCCCAGTGCGCTGTCTCGGGCCCTATGCATGCTCTGATCTCACGCATGCTGTAACCCTTTCCCCATCAGATCCCATGCTCTCTGGAATGTTTTTTCCCATCTGTGTATCCATGGCTTCCCCAGGGCAGGAGTGATCTTTCTGCTGCTTTGAGGAGATACATCTGATATAGTCCTCTTAAAGTACTTTACCAACTATAAACAGACCACACTGAAGGCCTTGCTAAAGTCAAGGTGTATGACATCCACTGTTCCCCAGTGAAGGCTCAAAAACAGTACTGAAGGAGAGTCTCAACTTACTGCCTGTCTACTAAACACAGTCTTCCCAGTCATCACAGGGAACAATCAGGCTGGTCAGGCAAGATTCACCTTGATAAAACCAGGCTGGCTGTTCCTAGCAGTTTCTTCATGGTGTTGGAAATGGCTTTCAGGTGGATTTGTTCCATTCCCTCCCCAGGTGCTGAGGAGAGGCTGACACACTTGTTGTTACTAGGATCCTCCTCCTTGCCCTTCTTGAGGATGAGCACAATGGTTGTCCTTTTCAAGTAAACAGGAAACTTCCACAGTTCCCACTACATTTCAAAAACACCACCACAGTGACACCAGATACTTTGCTCAGCACCCTTGGGTGCACCCTCAGGGGTCTCATGCACTTGTGTGTATCCCAGTGGGTGAAATGCTTTCTACTTCAATTCCCCTTTCCTGTGTGTACTGCCTCACTCCTACAGACTCTGCTAGGAGGCTCAGCTCTTATCAGTGAAAGGGCAGCTCTTATCAGTGAAAAACGCATTGAGTACCTTGGCCTCCACCAAGTCCCTTGTTAGTAGGGTCTCTGTCCCAGTGAGCAACACGTCCATATTTTCCTCAGCCTTTGCTACTTAGACAAGACAGTCTTATTGACCTCCCCTGCTAGTTTCAGCTCCAGCTGAGCTTTGGAGTTTTGGCACTGAGAGATGCTCAAAACATGGCTTTCTTAGGCCACTTAGAGGCATATAGAGACATTTCCCATCTCTGCTTCCACCTCCGTACTGTATTCTCTCTGAGCCCATGGCCTTCTTCCAATTTTGACTGATTTTTCTGCCCACTGGAATTGACTGTCCTTAAGCTTTGATGGTTGACCTCTTCTGCCTGCCATGACATTTTCCACCAGATCCTGTCAAGATGATTCCCAAATAAGATGACACTCTCTGTCCTTTCCCACATACCTGCCATCCTACTCCAAAATTCTTACTGGTTGGTGGAATTCCTACTGCAGAGGCAAGGGGTTTCAGGGTTGTTTAGTAGAAGAAATCTCTAAGGTGAATTAATAATAACACCTCTGACAGTGAGACACCATCATTTTTTACTTTAAGCTATAAACCCTGAAAACCCTAAAACCACCTGCATATTTTGGTTCTATAACTTCAAACTCATGTATTTGTAGAAAATTTAACCAGATTTTTAAAAAGCCTGTGCTTAGTGAAAACTCCTCCTGATGGAGCTGACAAAAGTAAGAGCTTATTGCTTGAGATAACACTATAATATTTTCTACAAAATGTAAATGATGTGGAAGTTTCACTTCAGATTTTAGAAATAACAAAAGATATCACAGGCACAATTTTCAAACATTAGATGATTAAAAGGGTAGTTTGAGCTCCAAGGCCAATCTCATTAGTTAGAAACAATAGTTGAACAATAAAAAGAAGGTTCATCCCTACAATTTTAATAAGTGGTCAATGGTGAGCCAACTTAATTTCCTACAGCCTCTGCTCAATGGTATTAGTTAGTGAAATAAGCCCTTGTTTAAGCTTGAATTCAGTTATTTCAAATGTTAATGCTTTCCTGATATCAATGAGCAAATCCATCAGAGAGAAGTATTTTAATTTCACTAAGAAAATTTTATAATTCAGAGACCTACCAAATTCCCAAGTTACATGGCTTCAAATTCACAGTAGCTGAATTGATACTGAAATACTAGTTTTACTGTTCCCAACCTTGAGCAGTGTAAAATGAATACAATTTTCTGACAATTTTAATGGTTCACTGAAAACGACAAATAATATGTGGCAGGTCCTTAAAAAGATTTAAGTGACCAAAAATGGAATGTAGCTCTGAGAATTAAGACATATCAATCCCACTTATGTAGTCTGAATTTCTAGACCAAAACCCAAACCAAATTACCTGCTTCACTGCATTGTCAGTAACATGACATTTATTCATTTAATGTTCCTCAAGCCAGATTTTTATTGTCTGTGTCCCCTGGGAGTCAAATTATAGCAGGTACAGTTTTGCCTGAAGAAGTCAAAACTGGTAGTGGGCTTCTTACCAATGGCCTTCTAACTTGCCTAAGTAAAAGTGTCAAGACACCAAAACCAAAGTGCTGAAAGAGACTCGCAACTTACTGCCTTGTCAACTAATGCACTGCCTTAAACTATTTATCTTTCTCAGGAGAAGGAATGGTCTGCTGCTCCATACCATGAATTTGAAAATGCCAAAACTGCATTTTGATCCCTGATCTGAACACTACAAAGAATTAACAATCCTATTTCTAAACTATTTTATACTACGTTATCATACTTAAAAAAATACATGTGTATAATTCACTTCTACCTCAAAAAAGTTAATGGAAATCCAGCATTAAAATACATGGTTTTTAAATCTTGTCAGAGAAACTGGAAGAATTAAAAGGTAGATCTGTCTCTATGTTCACCTGACTTAGTTTTTCAAAGCAGTCTTCTCATGCTGCCACCATTTTGTGGCAAATTGCATGGCAAGTAACCAGACAACAAGAAATCTGTATAGAAGGTTAAGAGGAGAGACAGAAATCGAAAAGAAGGGATATTATAAGAAAATACAACAGCTGCACAGATAGGCGAAAAATAAAAACCTCAGCTAAAACAACAAAAATTATAACAGGAACAAGAAACAGAAGCAAGAGGTGAAATAAAGGAGAAATGAGAAAAGAGAGAGAACAGATAAACATTACTCATTATTACCTGGTACTAAACACAAAAAATACTGTTTCTGTAACAGAAGAAGAGCAAAAGAAGAAAATGGTAGTAAGGAAATAAGCCAGAGGGACTATGCTAATAAAGAGAACAATGAAATTCAAGTAGAATAAGCCACACTAACATCATTTCTAGCTAAAGCCAAAATTTCTGTGAATAAAAAAATCTGTTTTTCATAAAACATTTATAATGTAACCCTCCTCCATTACCTTCCTAGTAGGCAAAATTCCTGCCCACCAGAACATCAGCTAAAAGAAGAAAAGCCATCTGCAGTAAAACAGTTAAAGCCCTTCAACACACAAATGAAACCTACAAATCTTGAACCACAGAGGGCTTATAATGGTACCTCAAAGAATTTCAAAGCTTTCTCCACTTATAAATGCTTCCATTGTCACTGATTTTAAAGTTACTAGAGTGTCAAAAACCAGGGTGCAGTAAATAGAGACAGAAAAGACTACATTCCTATTTACCTTGTCTGCCCAGAAGCACTGCTGGCACAGAGGAAAAAGGTCATCTTTTCCTAGAGGCCACACTAGAAACTGGCATCAGGGAATGATGGTGCTGGCTCTTGGAAGAATACCTTTGAGGTACACAATACCTTTCTAAAGACAGGTTTCATAGAATCATAGAATGGTTTGGGTTGGAAGGGACCTCAAAGATCATCTAGATCCAAACCCCCTGCCATGGCAGGGACACTTCCCACTATACCAGGTTGCTCAAGGCCCCATCCAACCTGGCCTTGAATGCCTCCAGGGATGGAGCATCCACAAACCCCGAGGCAACCTGTTCGTGTCTCACCACTCTCTGATTGAAGAATTTCCTTCTACGTTCCAATCTAAATCTACCCTCTTCCAGTTTGAACCTATTATTCCTTGTCCTATCACTACAGGCCTTTGTGAGAACTCCCTCCCCAGCCTTCTTGTAAGGCTCCTTGAGATATTGGAATGCTAGTATAAGGTCTTCTTGGAGCCTTCTCTTCTCCAGGCTGAACAAGCCCAATTAGCTTGTCTTCGTAGGAGAGGTGTTCAACATCTCTAATCACCTTTGTAGGCATTCTCTGGACCCTCCCCAACAATTCCATGTCCTTCTTGTGTTGCAGGGCTCCAGAGATGGAATCAGTACTCCAGGTGGGGTGTCATGAGAGTGGAGCAGAGGGGCAGAATCACCTCCCTTGACCTACTGGCCACACTTCTTTTGGTGCAGCCCAGGACATGGTTGGCTTTCTTGACTGCACTTGCACATTGCTGGCTCATGTTGAGTGTTTCAAATACTGGTGTCCTCAGGGCTCAAAATAAAACAATTTACTTGCATGCTTATATGTTAATGTTGTTAGCCTGGAATTCCAGAAGCCTGAATTTGATTGCTCTGAATCACCCTAAATGATTTACTTAAATTTTCTGGTCCTTAATATCTAATCATTAAAATGATTCTTCTCTCCTCTCCTCTTCTTCGTCCTCCTCGTTATTCTTTCTTAGCCTTTATTTATTAGCTTCCTTTGGTTTGCTTTTCTGAATCTAAGTTTTCTGCTGTTCTGTGCCTTCACCAGTCCAGCAAAGACCTCAACTATGTGACTGGACAAATAATAATAGTGACAGGGGGCCTTTCCCTCCCTATCTGAAAATAAATGGTGGCAGGGCCCTCTGCCTGCCTTGAAGTGTGTCTTCCCTGAGCAGCAAGGGTCAAAGCTTTATCAGCCTGGGGTCATCAGCCCATTATGGCTGATTAATGGAACACTCACCAAAAGAAGGACATGTTACAGAGTAGTTACATTAACTTTCTGAAAGCCTTCCAAGCTGTGCACTAAAAGCTGGCTAATAAACAACAAATGACAAGCTTACAGGACAAACACTCTTCCTACATTAGGCCAAAATGAAAAGCACATATGTAAAAGAAAGAAATAAAAAAATACACTACCTTATTATACCTTTTAGAGCATACCAATTTCCCAGTACCTGAAATCTGACAAACAGCTTAGGTGTTCAAAATCATAAGGGAAAGCAAGAGGGAAGATGCTTGCAATGCTCTTACTTAATTCACTTCCTTTAAAAGCAAAGAACAAGGAGTATTTAAAGTAAACTGAGGAAAAGATGGAACAAGAGGGAGAATAACACTGTGCTGAGAGATACACTCCTTCTCTGCTATCCAGAGTTACAATCTCCCTACTTCACATAAATAGCAAAATAATAGTTGGTTCTTGTTGCATCTAGAGTAGACTATTATTTTAGTCTTGGCTCTGAAGAGAAAGCAAGGGTGTGCCCTTCAAGTAAAACTGTAAATCAAGGCAAAGGAGTGTGTGGTGTTCTAGTCATAGCCAAGCTCAGTTAGGAGACAACTGTCCATTGACCAGCATCCTCCCATCATCACTTTGACAACACAACCACCATAATCCTTTTCACTGGCTTACTTCTGCCAGACCAATCGAGGCTGCCTGAATTTGGAAAAAGCTGCATGTGTGGCTTCACCAGAAGGTCTGGGAAGGCAGCACTCTTGGTTGTTCCCTGCATTAAACTCTTTCCCAGCTCCCACAGGTCCCGCTGTCAGGTGCAAGTTCCTGAATCACGGTTTTTCTTTTGTTTCCTCTTTGTTCTCAGAAAGGTGACTACAAGTTTACAATTTTGACAGCGACAAAGAACACTTTCCTAACATGCCAAGTTAGTCAGAAAGA
>JAVSBS010009298.1:0-29886 GCA_033124195.1 Coracias cyanogaster | reverse complement strand
CCGACGAGGCGGGGCCTGCCAGGGCGGCCCGGCGGCGGGAGAGGGGGGCTGCGGGCGGGGGCCGCCGGGCCGGGGATGCGGGGCGGAGTTGGGGCGTCAGGCCGGGCGGCGGGCCGCGGAACCGGCCCAGAGCGCTAGCCGGGCTCCGGTGCGGGCGGGAGCCGGTCCAGAGACGGCGATGGAGAAGCCACAGCCCCCGCTCCATCATCCGAGGCGAAGCGGCCCTAGGCCGGGTGGGTGGCAGCGGGCCAGCCCGGCCCGGCCCGGCCGTGCGCGGCTCCCCGGGGCGCCCATTAAATAATTTTCCCAAGCTGGTACTTGCCAATTTTTAAGATGTTTTTTCTCGTGTAGCCCAGTGGGTGAGAGGGCCTGGTCCTGCAGCTCCGGGTGTCGGTGCCCGTTGGGTTTCTCCAGTCCAAATTGCTGCCTCTTCCTGTCCTCCAGCAGTTGACAGACCTTCCCCTCGGATCATAGAGCCCCATACTTAAAGCATGGTTACTACATTTTCTTTAGATTATGAAGTACTTGGTAATACTTCTCCCTACAAAATCATTTCCCTAATGTACAGTGTCTCTATTTACCTTTTACGTTCTGTGTTTCCTGGAATGGAAGAAGCACATGCTGTCATAATTTAACTGCTGGCCATCATTAGCTGTTGAGGTATTATTAGCAAACATCAGTTTTAAAAGGAAGTTTTCAGTTTTTCATTGATTGAAAAAATAATTCCATATCCCAGAAAGTTGGTTTTGTTTCATTTAAATCTTAACGTCGCATCAGAACAAAGATCTCTTCTACAAAGTTAGAATAAAAAAGCACGGTTCCTCTCTTTTTGAGAGAGGAGACAGGCTGTAGTGCCATTTGTGATGGACGTTGTGCAGAGCAAGGTGCAAAAGCTAAACTAAATTGCCTTTAGGCACTATCGGTGTAGTTTTCAACTGTGCAGAATTATGGAGACGGGTCTAATGAATCTATGGCCTGGTGACATAAGTAGGAGTCTTCAGCCAGGAAAATAGGGTTGCCCTGAGGGCACAGAGTAGGGGACAATCGCTCCCTCTTTCTTCTAATGCAAGAACAGGCATCAGATGAAACGAGGTGGGGTGAGCTCCAAGTAAAAGCCCTTGTTTTCTCCTGCCATGTAATTAAGCTGAGCAATTCTGTGCCACAGAACATTATGGGAGCCAAATTTAAGAGATTATTGGATTGAAGAAGGATCTCAAAGACTTATTTGGGGCTTTCTGGTGTGACTGCTGCTTCTAAAATTGCCCCATCAGACCTGCAGAAAATGAAGGTACAAGTGCAGGTTCTATGAAGACACACTAGAAACAAAACACATTAAAAAAAAAGAGATCAGAATTAGAAAGGAGTTTCAGCATTTGCTCTTTTTTGCATATCCACTGAAGCTCTTACTCTGTGTGTTGCCAAGTTGTGTTCTAATTAGCGCTTAAAGACCACTTGCCTCATTTCAAAGAGGGAACGTTAAATAACAAAATAAAGTTGGTGTTTTGGGGGTATTTTGTTAATATTATAGATTACTCTTGCTCTAGTTCAGTCAGTCCAAGACCGTACTTGCAGCGGGGCCTGAGCTGGTTGTGTCTGTGGAGTCGGTCACCATTGCAGAAGCCTTCCAGTGTCAGCGTGGGGAGGCTTCTGTCAAACCAAAAGTGATTTTGCTATTTTTGCAAAAAGCAGACCTATTCCCTTGAAAATCAGAGTTGTCCCTGAGCCTGCCAGGTACTCAGATTATGGTCCAGCAGTCTTGTCTTCTTGTCTGTTAGCCTCAATAAATAGTAATGTGGAAAGAACAGAGGAAATATAAAATCAAGGTGCTCTCTATAGCTTTGAGTATGAGGTCAGAAGATTATCTTCTGCTGTTTCTGGTACAGAACAAAGATGGGAAGATCAGACACACTTATCTTTTGTACTGGCTGTTCCCCTTGGCCATTGCCGTCATTGCCATGACAGTAATTTCTGGTTTCCCTTTTACTATGGAAGCTGTTTGTACAATTTGTAAAGAAAGAGACGTAGGGATAGAGGGTTTTTCTGTTTGCTTGCTTCCAAAAGAAGAAAAAAAGCTTTAATGATGATTAAACCAGTAATACAATAATAAGTTGTAAGAAGAGTCTGGCTCTGCCTTCCATATAACTTCCCACCATGAAACTGAAGACAGGAGAAAGATTTCTCTCTTCCCCTTTAAGACTGAACAAACCCCGCTCTGTTGGTTGCTCCTCCTCTTCCATCTGCTCTCCATTCTCTGGCCTCCATCTGCTCCAACTTTTTAGTCATCTTGGTGGCCCTTGACTGGAATTCTTTGAGGACGCCAATATAATGTACTGGGGAGCTCAACCCTACTGGTTTCATTCTGTATCTTGGTAATATTTCTCCAAAGTCGACTGTTATAAATAGAAAATAACTAGTGTAGTTGCTAAAAATGAATGCAGTGCTTTTTTTATTCTGGCTTGTCATTACCGAAGAACATCCTTGACATAAGCTCTAGGAAATAGCAAATAATCCCCAAATCCAAATACAGGATTTTCTGTCCAGTGCTTTTGGACATTAGATTTCCACATGAAATTCTGTGCGTACTATTGGTGCCACATCTGCTGTCACAGGCAGGGACAATGCAATCAACCTTCTCAGGCCAAAGTGATTTTAAAAATTGTTAATAAAGTTCAACTCCCAGGCCAGTGTTATGGTCACATTAATAACTCCCTGTTGGCAATAGGACTGTGCAATGTTTCTAAAAAAGGCATTAAAAAAAAAAAAGAGTGCTTTCTGCAAATGAAGAGACCATATTCCCATGGAGATGCTGGTACCATGGGGGCTTGATTTGGCAAGCTGCAGCAATCGCTTGTTTGGAAGCCCTGTGAAGAGCGGCTGAGGGAACTGGGCTTGTTTAGTCTAGAGAAGAGGAGGCTGAGAGGAGACCTCATTGCCCTCTACAACTACCTAAAAAGAGGTTGTCGCGAGGCTGGTGTTGGTCTCTTCTCTCAAATTAGTAGTGATGATAGGACGAGGGGAAATGGCCTCAAGTTGCGTCAGGGGAGGTTTAGATTGGATATTGGAAAGAAATTCTTCACTGAGAGGGTGGTTAGGCACTGGAACAGGTGGCCCAGGGAGGTGGTGGAGTCACCATCCCTGGAGGCATTCAATGAACGAATAGGTGCAGCGCTTGAGGATATGGTGTAGTCATTAGATGCTAGGAGAAAGGTTGGACTTGATGACCCTGGAGGTCCTTTCCAACCATAATGATTCTGTGTGATTCTGTAAACTAGTGAACAGAACTTCTAACATTATGTGATATAATGTATGCTAAATTGTGCCAAAAAAGCTGAGAACGTTTATTGAAGATAATGGTGTGTGACCTCTGAGCTGCTGGCTCAGCAGCAGTTTCATTTATTTAACTGCATTACACTGGCAGTTTAATGTCAGACTAAATCTTCACAGTTGTCTTGTGTATTAATACAAACAAATGGATATGCTTAAATTTTTTCTAATAATCAAGCGTAAAGAGCAACTTTGTGTTTTCTTCTATTAGTAATGACAATTCTAAGAAGTTATATGTAATAAAGTACTCGAAGCAGTAGGTATTTTCTGCACAATGCACATGGTTGACATGCTCTACTGAAGGCAATTATCTCTATATAATGCAGCTTTCTTTTACCCTGCACTACATTGCTGAGATGTTTGTAGGGGCAGCACCTTCCCTGGAGCAAATCAGTGTTGCGGTGATTAAGGATGTTATAGTGAGGGCTATGGTTTTAAATGCTTCATTTCATAGAGTCCTTTTGGTTGAAAGAGACCTTTCAGATCATTGAGTCCAACTGTTGACCCAGCACTGTCAGGTCACCACTAAACTATGTCCCTAAGTGACACATCTACATATCTTTTAAATCCCTCCAGGGATGGTGACTCCACCACTTCCCTGGGCAGCCTGTTCCAGTGCTTGACAATCCTTTGAGGGAAGAAATTTCTCCTAATGTCTACTCTAAACCTCTCCTGGTGCAACTTAAGGCTGTTTCCTCTTGTCGCATTGCTTATTACTTGGGAAAAGTAGACTGACACCCACCTCTTTTTTCATGACAGCATTGATCCTATTCTTGCTCTCTGGAAAGCTTTTCTAACTCTGGTTAACTTGAGTTTTGCAAAAAACTTAGCTATTCCAAAATTAGTTTTATTTATTTCTGTTATGCATTATTTTGCTTCCTATCCAAAACTCCTTTTACAAGGTAAGTAAGTGCTCTTAATCAGAGATTAAGACAGGTAGGCAGCAATGAAAATGTTGTCTAACATAATTTATAAAAGATTTTTGAATAACTTACTGTGGAAGTATCAGAGTGAAATGTTACGGTGTGTTTTTTTAACTTTAGGCTGGGCGATGCAGGTTGCTGCCTTTGTTTTCATTCAGAGGAAGTGGGAAGATGACAAGAGTCACTTTGAAAAAATGCTGAATTATTTCTGTGACATTCATGAACCCTTACAACTCCTCATCTTTCCAGAAGGAACTGATCTCACAGGTAGGTTGCGTGGGTCAGCTTCTTGTGCAGTGTTCAGCATGGGAAATTCTTCGTTGTTTATGAAAGTAGTTTTAAAAAGTTCAAGGTAGGAGCAAGAGTGGGTAAATTAACCGGTTACATCCTGGAGCATTAATTGTTAATAAACTATCTACCTTAATACAGGTATCTTATGACATCAGCTAACCAGTGTTGAAGATGACTCAATTGCCAGTAAAAGAAAACCCTGTATGAATGTTTTGTGGTTCTTCATGCCTGCAGCATGATTTGATAAGCATCATCTTAAAATAGAAAATCTATTACAATTAAACTTCTACCTTCTAGCTTATTTAAAAGATTACTATAGTTTCCCTTGCAGGTATTCTCAAGTCATACTTTATTGCAATGTCAGATCAGTAAGTACTAGCCACAGTGTGAAAATAACTAACGTATATTGCTATTTTTTCTTCTATATTCCCCATATCCTTAAAAATGGATATGTATAGTATTCAGATTGTATCACACTGTAAGGAATTGTCATCACTCGATCAGCCTTCCTGAAAGACAATATGTTCATTGTACATTCTTTCACTGCTTCACATGGTATCTTTTGTTGAATTACCTATTTTTTATCTAAAATTAGGAAGAAGGATGGAAATTATTTCACCTTTTTTTTTTCTTTTGAATTCGTGGACAACCGTTCCCTCCTAGCTCTGAATTATGAGACGGAATCTTATTCATGGAGTTAGGAGACTCCTCCTTGGGTCACTCACAGTCTCCTTCTGAACAGCTGTTTCCACCTCAAGTTGATTGAAAGAATTGGAATTGGGCTGTTTGTAATTTATTCCATAAATTATGTGTACCTCCTAATCCCTCCCAATATTCCTCAGAGACCACAGATTTTGAAGAACTGAGGAAGTTTTGTACTGCAGTTTTAAAGAAAGAAGAATGAGCTGAGGACTGAGACAGCCATGGTGTGTTAAGATTTGTGCCGCAGAGTCCCAAAGGCAGTGGTGGGATGATCCCATCTGAATGTGGAGTTGCCTAAGGAAACGCAGGGTTTTCTCTCCACTGTTGTAACTGATATAAATAACTTAGACTGAATTTAAGTAAGTGCCGTTGATACCATCCACTTGAGAAATTTATGCCTACAAGATTCTTCCCTTAGTATTAAAAAATTCTCTAACTGGATTACTGAATGCAGATTTTTAACAGATTTTTTTAAGGCATTTCTGTGGTATGATGAAGGTAAACCAGAATATGTGTAATGTGCTCTTTAACTTTGCAGTGTGAAATGGATATCCCCACTAACTGCGCTGCTCTGAAGTTGCTGCAGATGGGTGGTGATCATTTCCCCACTGGCTTGTTGAGCAGCTCGGGGAGGAAGCAGTGTGGTGGGATGGATGGAGTGATGGGCAGGGAAGACGACAGGGCATTGCTTCCTTGGGCAGCTGTGATGGCTTCTGACATGTTAAACTGTCCAGCGTTTGGCACTCTTAACTTGCCATCAGTAATGAATGCCACCTTGAATATTATATTTGTGCATAATAAGATGTATAGAGACAGGCAAAACCCTGGAGCTTTTTCTGTGACAGTAAATAGCTTTCTCTATCTTAATTGTCTTCACAGGAAACACTAGCTCATATATTTTAAAATATTGTAGGAGACAGGGCAAAATCCCTTGACAAGCTAATCCTGATAAAGCAGTAAGTTTATGCTGTATGAGAATGATAGAACGTAGTAATGTATTTTGTGTAATATCCTCAAAAAATGGTTTCCAGAAAACTCTTATTGACGTATTAGGACCTATTGCAACCTCAGATTCCATCTTTTATTATAAGAAATAAACCACAGTTTTGTTCTGAATGGTCACTCAATATCCTACGCAACGTTTTGCAAAGATAGAGGCAATGGCTCTTGTTTTCTGACCAAGTTCCAAAACTGCTAATTCCTTCTGAAAACAAAATTCTTATAGTGCTTAAAATGAAAAATTACATTCTACGTGTTCTTCACTAAAAAGCAGAATTGCTGTGCAGCTCTGTGCTACTATCATTTTTTTCTCCTCTCAGTGGCCACATGACAATGATAGATTTACTCCTCTTCATAAGAAATTGTATAATGTATGCGGGTATTTGAGAATGAAAGATTTCAAAGAAATGTAAAGTATGATTGTATTTATAGACGGGCCACTGCCTGACTTCAAGTTGGTGAATTACTTTGCAGGGAAAGATGCTACAGAAATAAATTTTAAAAATAGTAATGTCAAGAACCCTGAACAACGTATTTGCAGACTGGATGTATAGGGTCTGAGGTAATAATCATATACTTATTTCTGATAGGTTGGTCATCTTCTCACTCTGGAGTACTTCAAGGTTAAAGCTAAGTGCATCAAAGGTATTTTATTGTAATTGCTTAAGAAGAAGCCTTCAGCAGCTAAGCATATAGCCAGACTTTCTGAAGCCCTGAAGAAAACAAATCACCCATAAGTCTAGTGCTTCTGAAAAGCTGCAATACAACCCACCATTTTTTGTTCTTTTGTATTTTTCTTGGTGTTCCTTACAAGACTCTTAGGAGTAATTCTTCAGAAAGCGATAACAACAACAAAAAAGGTTGCTGTATTGCTCTGCATCTGTTAAAGCCTCATTTCTTATGGATTTGTGTCTGCATCCCTATCTATGGTCTGTTCTGCACTCCAACTTCTCTTTTTTCCTTGTGTTTCCTTCTGTGTGACATTTCCTCCACAAATCTCTTGCTGCTGTCTCGGCAAGAGGCATTGTGTGCTGTGGCTCATCCTCGCCAATACTTGCGTTAACTGACAGACTGCTGCATGCTGTGCTGGAAGTCCTGACAGACTAAATACCCACAGAGCCAGCCCTGGCTTTTCATGTGATTAAGTTCTCTACTCCTAAAGGTTCCCCTTTACTCAGCTACTAGTTTTTTTCTAAAATTCCCATGGGACTTAATTATCTTTGAATCTCTTGTCTCTGTCAAACTTTGTTTGCAGGTGGCAATAGCTTCAAAAGTTAAAGGGAACAGGTGGACAGAGTGTGATTGCACAAACCTTTTTTTCCTTGAGGAACAGCTGAAAAAACAAGTAGGAAGGCTTGCTAGAGCCTAGGTTTTGGCAGGAATGTTGTGATGTGGGTCACATACAATATTCTAGGAGATAATGAACTGCAGTTGGATTTTTCTCTTTTCTAATAAATGTGATGTGCTTTAGTAATGCAAAAAAAATTGTTCAAAAGCACTGGGAGAAGTCGATTTAACATGTAATAGTTAGAAAGTAGCACAAATAAGAACAATTACTTTTTCTGAAAATATTAACTATGGGCCAGTATAGCTTCTATGCTTTCTATGCAAACCTCTGATCGATATAAGAGGTTGGTTTTTTTAAGAGAGAGTTTTTTTGAGCACTCATTTTTTCACTATCTGGCACCAGGATCATTTGAGAGTGCTTGAAGTCATAGAAGTACAGGCATGCTTTTATCACAACTCACATTAAAGGAAAAAGGACTTAATATTCAAATTTCAGTACACTAGTACTAGCAAAAAAAAAAAAAAGTAGTTGAGAGTTGATCAGAAATAGTTGTGTTAAAGTTGTCAGAATAAACTTTCCAGTAGAATGAAGGGGGAAGCTTGTAATTCTTTTGACTGCAAACACATCAGCCTGGACAATGTTCAATCTGTAAAAGCAGGTGAGCTTGTTTGTTTGAGAAGAGCTAATACCGCATCCATATTTCACAGGGAGCACAAGATTGAGCTTTTTTTTGGGTACAGATCTTGGAGTTTGAGTTCCAAATACTCTTCAGATTCACACAAATGCAGCTTGTTACTGCATTATGGCTTTCATCAAAGTAAAATTCTAGAGATTTTTGTTTTAAGTCAAAACTAGGTTGCGAAAATAGAATTTGACTTTAAAAAAAATTGAATTTATTCACTTTATCCTCTGATTTTCAGGAGCAAAAGCAATTTGGCTTCTTAGAAATCTGTAACTCAAAAATCAAGGAAATGCGTTAGCATATTTTATTCCTCCAGTTACTTTAAATTTTCAAGTGTGGTGCTTCTAGGAAGTGCAGACTTTCTGAGCTTTTCCAGTAATTTAAAAAAGGGATTTACCCACATGATTTCAAGATAAATGGGAAAAAATATAATCAAATGATGTACCAATGGCAGCACGGGAGCAAAAATAAGTAAGAGGTTATGGCCAGAACTCTTGAATTCCTGATCTTTTGTGTAACCTGACAATTGCTCTGCAGTGGTGTCTAAAGACTCAAATAAATTGGATTTCTTATACTTGTCACCACCCCAAAGAACATGCACTCTGAGAGGCTGTGTGTGTTAGCTGAAGGAGACAGGTGAGGAGAGGCAAGTTGGTGTGAGACCAGAGGAGACAGAGCATAAAGCAGTTCTGGATCAGGAAAGGTCACACACCACCCTCTATTAGTTAGCTGGCTGCTTTCCATAAAATTAGATTTTTCTCCTTACTCTTTTTTTTGTCATAGGAGCAAAATACACCTAATAGGAATGATGAGCAAAAACTCCGGGGGTAGATTTACTTTGGCTTAAATACCATGTAAGAAAGAAAATACTTGTTTCTACAATTCAACGCTTACTCCTATTTTTCAGGGAGAGTAAGCAAGAAAGCGCATTACCTGTAGCCAAATGATGTGAGCAACCTTTTGGGATTGAGGAGACCCAAACCGAGTTCCTTTCCAGTCCCTGCTTCGAGAGCTGCTTTATGCAATTTGTGTTGGTTGGAAGCAAAGAAAAGAACATATGTTTCCTCTTTTTAAGGAAGTGTTTTCACTATCAGGCTTACAAAGATATCTTTCACTTTTTTTTTTTGTTCTTTCACCTAAGAATGTTATAATCTGGTCTGCAGGATGATGAGGCATCTGCCCAAGTCTTGCAGTGCTGACAGCGTAGCCTGGTCTAACGGCTAAGGGGTTTTAAAGAGGTGTTTGTTGTGCGAATTTCCTTAGGTTGGAGAGGATATAAAAATGGGCTTCTAATTTCCTGGATCAGTTTTCTAACTTTTAGGGTTCATAAAATTGAGAACATTCCACTTTCTGCCTTTTGTGGAATCCAATTCTGAGCAGAAAACTTGCTGTGAGCTTCCCCCAGAGGATTTAGGCTCAAGTGTCTTGCCCAGGGATCCCAAACAGCAGTAGGCACCAAGGTGGTTACATTGGTTAAGGTGGGAGTCAGTGCATTTGTTCACAAGTAGTAGCGGAGTTTTGAAGTCTCCTCCTCTGGAGACTTTCAAAACCTGCCTGGACATGTTCCTGTGTAACCTGCCTTAGGTGAACCTGCTATGGCAGGGGGGTTGGACTGGATGGTGTCCAGAGGTCCCTTCCAACCCCTACCATTCTGTGATTCTGTGCAAAAAACTGTTTTCCTCAAATGCTGAGAGTAGCAGGAGCGGGAGGAAGGACAGTATTCTTACTTTTCTAGTAGAGTGAAGGCACATCCTACCCTTGCTTTCAGGATAGCATCAAAACCATTTGACCTTCCTAAGTTGCTGTAATAAATATTATTTAATGCACAAAGACCTGTGGCTTGATAGTTGTTAGGAAGGGAAGAGGGAGATGATTTTTCCAGATGACAATGATCATTGTATTAGCAGGGAGCATTATTCTAGTTCTAAAATCCCATTACACTAGGGTCATGCAAAAGGGGAAGGGAACGAGCTCTGTTATATAAAACTTACAGTCCATAGGCAAAACAGGGATACAAAAATCAGGAAATAGCTGAATAGTGTTGGCTGGTGTGCCAGTGTCCAGCTGTTCACATGCTTTTAGAAAGGCATTGTAGTGAAGGGAAATTTGGAAGATGTTTTGCAGATGTTTACAGTGGGTTCTTTCCAAGTGCAAGGACATGAACTGAGCTTTGAAGATGGTTACTTCAAGGCAGTGGAGGTCCCAAACTTTTTCTGCAGGATCAATTAGCTCTTGCTCAGAAAATGAAACTGCCCATTTACTCTTTGGTTTTCCTGCGGTGCAAGTAGGCGTGATTTTAAAACACTAAGGAATTCATTTTCATGCTCCCTCTGAAACAAAGCACTAGTGACCAGACATACAGAGAGGGTTTTTCTGAGTGCTCATTAACTGTGTACAGTTTGAGATGCTTAAGACTTAGATTTAATTTTTTTTTAGCCTGCTTTACTTTGTGTAGACTTAGATGGCACTTGTGTGCTTTGATTGACTTGATTTGCAAATGTTCCATAATGTAACCCAAACTTGGATATGCAGAAAATGAGGAAGATGCTTCTGTCCTTGGAAGAAACAATACATTAGCTTAAAAACTTTGTGATAAATTTCAAACATTCTACTTGAATCACCACAGAATCTGGAAAAGAACTCTTGACTTGTGTGCTTTTTATAGGAACACTCTTGGTGATCAATGTAATTTCTTAGAAAATAAAGAGTTTAGATTGTTGAGCTAATAGTACAATACAATATGTCTAAGAGGTAGAATCTGGCTTTTCAGAGGAGCATTTAATAATTACCAGATTACTCTTGCCTTTTCTGCCATGCCAAGTCTTGCTCATGACTCTGCAAGTTTTGCTGTCACAGAGGTAGGAGTCCTACAGGCAAGTTCCCTCCACTGATCCTAGAACGTCTCTCTTACGAGGAAAGGCTTAAGAGCCCTGGGGCTGTTCAGCCTCGAGAAGAGAAGGCTGAGGGGGGATCTGATCAATGTTTATTAGTATCTGAAGGGTGGACATCAAGAGGATGGAGCCAGTCTCTTTTCAGCGGTGGCCAGTGATAGGACAAGGGGCAACAGGCACAAACTGGAACACAGGAATTTCCACCTCAACATCAGGAAGAACTTTACTGTGAGGGTGATGGAGCCCTGGAACGGGCTGCTCAGAGAGGTTGTGGAGTCTCCTGGAGACTTTCAAGACCCACCTGGGCACGTTCCTGTGCGACCTGCCCTAGGTGAACCTCCTTTGGCAGGGGTGTTGGACTAGATGATGTCCAGACGTCCCTTCCCACCTCTCCCATTCTGTGATTCAGATTTGTCCATTTTCAACACTGGAGTAGTAGTTCCGCAGACTAAGTTACACAGCCAAGTGTAATTTTAATATTTCACACGTTCTGTAATTTTAGCAGTGCTTTTTGAAGATACAGTATTTTCAAGTATTTGTACTTTTTGACAATTTGGCAAGAATTAAATCTTTGGAATCTCTTTGCTGAATCATTTGCTTGGCTACCGTGCAACCGTTTTCCTCCAAATCACATGGTTGGGAAATCTGTACACTACATCTTAAGGGCTGCACATATGGAAAGCCTTACACGTGGGAGCAGTAGGTCGCAGGGAAAAAATACGCAGTATACTGATATGCTATAGCATTTATTAATAGGTAGATAGTCCTTTGGGAGGAACACCCACACTTTTGGATAAACAAAGAGCTCATGTAATTTAGGAAAAAAAGAAAGGTGCAGGAAAGTTGCATTGCTGCAAAAAGGACATCTCATACTAATGTTGGTTTGTCCGCTTGTGCTATTGTTCCTTTACAGGAATAATTCAGATGATTATAAGGGAAAGGACTTGCCTATAAGTATCAATTCTGTTAAATTATTAAGCAGCAATGTGATTTTTGTTACTTTATCTTCCATATCTGTTAAGGTTAAATGTGGACACTTCAAAAAAAGAGCTGCTTCTGTTTGGAACAGGTATGTTGCTTAGGCGATGATTTTGTTCCATAGATCTGTTGCTGGGATTTTGTCTCTTAAAACACCTGTAAAACTGTATAAATACAAGTTTTTTGATAAGTTAGCTGATCACATTGATTTTTCCATATTGTCAAGGACACGTTGCATGTGTCTATTGCCTTTTGACCCCAGCGGAGGCACAGCTGTACCCACAGCGGAGGAGTAAGTGTAGCCAGCAAAGTCCATGTGCCTGCTAACTGAGGCTTCCTGGAAGAGCCTCCTGCACTTCACTGGAGAACAAACTGCTTCTGCTCTGCCTGTCTTAAGAAGTTTTTGCTTTAGTGTCCTCCTCTTCCTTGTGTAGTGGACTCTGTTAGCAGCTGGCTCTGAAAAGCCTTCATTTGCTTTTCCTATGAGAGACTTCTCTTTGCGGAAGGTTCAAAACACACGGGGTTTAGCCACGCTGCTTTCCAGATGCCTTGAGTGTACTTCATGTGTAGTAGGAAGCAAGTGCTGAGACAATTGGTCAGAACAGGGTATGTAGCTGTAGCGCAGCTTGATGTATAAAGATGTAAAATACCATTTTCACGTCTTAGATTAACTTTTTTCCTCCATTTAATGTTACTTTCTGAAATAGGTTTTAATGTGGTTAAACATTGACCTCAAGGTACTTCTGTACATAATATCAAACCTACGTTACTATACATTGTGCCTTTTGAGTTTAAAAATTGTAAAGATCAGCCAATTAATGCATTTTACTATAAAATGGGTATTGAAGTATACAGAGAAGTATATAACAGATTTTAATTTATACATTTCAGATTGCATTTGATAAATACGAAGGGTTTGATAATTTTTTCTAAAATGAAATGAGGGCAAAAAGGCTTTTCTTGCAATCCACATTGCTCTTCCTCATACCATACTATAGCCAACCAAAAGCACACTTGCCCCCACCTGAAAAGCTGTTGCACATTTGTACTGTGTGAACTGCTGTTGTACTGTTCCTGTCATAAAACAATTACATTTAATTCTTCATCTGCATGCACGCTAATCGAAAATGGTGCTTTTTATTATCTCCTGCAGCCAATACCAAAGCCCGCAGTAACGATTTCGCCGAAAAGAATGGACTGCAGAAATATGAGTATGTCTTACATCCGCGAACTACTGGATTTACTTTTGTGGTTGAGCGCCTAAGGGAAGGTAATCCTGCTTTATATTTATATGTTGTTTTTTCCTTTAAGATAACAAATCTCACCTGAGCTGTAGAAGCTGATGTTCACAAAACTGCTTGAAGTCATTTCAAAAAAACTTTATCTTGATCGCAAAAAAGCCCTTGTTTGCATCTCTACAAAAAATGATTGTAACATGGAGAGATTTGAGAGAATTGATAACAGATAGTAATATCATCAGGAGATATGCAGTGGATGAAAACAACATTTTCACTTTTTTTTTTTTTTTAAATATTGTAGCTTATTTAGCAGTCTACCTCAGAAAAACAGTGGGAAAGATCCTAAAGAAGTTCAGCGTTATTGTCTGTACCAGTCCTTAACCCCAGCTAGGTGGTTGACACCGAACACACAGACATGTGCAACACTGCCTTCTCTGAAAAGCTTCTGGTTTTAAGTCTGAGAGTTGAGACAAATTGCTCTGTCAAGTGGACATGGGGAATGCACAGCAGCATGTAGATGCAGCAAGGCAGCTGCCAGCTTTTTCAGGTGGTGGTGACTTGGAGAACCTGTGCGAAATAGGAGTTGTGCCACTTGGCAGAGTGGTGGGTAAGAGAACATGTAATAACATGCTTTTTACCTAGAAATGGTATTCCATCCCTGTATTAATTCAAGAGTAAAGTTGAGTCTCTATTATCAGGGAACAGAGTATAAAGATGTGATTGCTGGTTAGACTGAGATGTCCTTGAGTTGTTTTGCAAGTGGACATTTGAGATTTGAGGCCATGACGGTGTAACCATTAAATGATACTGATGTGGTGGTGATTCAGATATAGATGAGTGAATGTTCACAGGATATATGAATTTGTGGCTGAAGAAAATAAACATGTACGGTAGATATAAAGTGACTTATTTATAGGCTAGTTCTTTAGGGAAAAGGGATTCTAGATCTTTAACATATGCTAGTTATTCTGACTGCCAAAGGAAGAAGTTTGAGATTATTACAAAGAATAAAGGCCTGCTGGTTGTTTTTTCACTTTCTGGAATCCTTGCTTGGATTGTAGGAGCAGAGCTGGCTTGCATTTTGCCTGAATCCTACTAAGCAGATAGCCTAAAACCCCCATAAACACTTTAGATATTTTGTCCGGCTGGACAATCGTAGCTGGAGCATGCATCCATTTGACACTATGTTTATTGGACATACAGTGGTGGACATCGTGGATTTTCATCTATCTTGAATGTTTATTACTCAATTTGCTGTAGCAGAAAAAATTTGCCAGAAAAAATACGCCATTTCAAAAGACTTATTTTACTTAAAACTTTCAGCACTAGGTTGACCTAATGCATAATCATATTTCTAGCCTGGAATAAGTATTCAGTTAAAGGAATGTTTTCCACTTGAAATATTATCAACTTAAAAAAGATTCAGTATTTGCTGCAGAAACGAGCTTTGTGGTTATACAGTCATTTTCTAATTTTATAAAAATGCTTTTCTCTTCTATTACTGTATGAGACATCTATGCAAATTGGGCTATTGGGTTATAAAAAGGAAAATATTTGAGGCTGATTAACTGATTTTATGTAGTACAAAGCTGGGGAAAAACCAAAAACATTCCTAGATGATTTTTTTTTTTTTTGTCCAGGCTTTCAAATGCTGGTAAGCCTTACTTTTATTTAAGGCAGGCAAATATTGTGTGAAATATTAATGTTCCTTTAGCATTGAATTTAGTAGGTATTAGATACCTTGATAGGCATTACAAGCCATATATATTATGAATGTAGTAAATTGTGTGTGAGAAAGTAGTTCAACTAACATTTAAAAATATTTGGTTATTACTAACTTAAGAATTGGTTTTTGATTGTTTGCAAGTGTACAAAATACAGACCATGTGTGGTGAAATGTTTTATTTTTATGGACAGCCTAACTGTAGTTGCTTTACTTTAAAACACTTCAGTATATTATATACCTGTATATATATATTTTTAATCATTTTATTTTATTTTCAGTTGTACAACATAGAAGTCCAGGTAGATTTTCAGATACAGGTGGCACAGTTGGTACCTAGCATTATCATGCAGCTCTACTTTTACTTATTTATGCTATTAGAATACCTTTTTACAATCCTGATTTCTGATACTAGCAGTAATAAAGAAAACCAGGATTGTTAAGAATATGATGTTAACATGAGTCCCTGTTTCCAGACTGTGCTATGCTGCAGTAGTAGCAATAATCATGAAAATAGACTTGTTTCCTTTTTTCCTGCTCATAACTGCAAGCACAAAGCAGTGTGTGTGACTTTAACGTGCAGGAGGGAGTGGAGGAGATTTTAACATCATATTTACGTCTTTGAAAGTATTTTTGTGCATAGATGACAACCTTACTGCCCTATAGCTCTCCTGTGAATACATTTTGGCTTGTGGCTGTTTTCCATTCCTGAGGCTCAAGTGTCTTTACTTCAGGCCTGAGTATATTCTTTTGCTCCAAAAATAGGTTGATGAAGAGAGAGCAAAAATGTCATTGGAAGTTTAACTGCTTTTCGAATGTTGAAAACACTAATTTAATTTGGGAAGAACCCTGATTAATATGCATCATGAGCTGTAGCATGAAAGAATTACCTGTTATTACATGAAAAAAAAAAACTATTAGTGACCCTTCTGAATAGGAAATAAAGGAAAAAATAACTTTCAGTAAAATGTTTCTTGTATCTCTGCAGATGGTTTGCTTCCTAGAGGAAGCAGTAGCTGAACTCTGACAGCATAATTTGAGCAGTTATCATTCCTTTGCTTTCCATAGGTGACAAGATTTTTTTGAACTATGTGAATGGATTTTTGCCAGTGATGACCAACATTCAAATTCTTCTTGCCACCTTCTTGCTCTTATGTGGCCCTTATTTCACCTATTTGATCTCTTTTGCCCATAGATGCTGCCATGATGGTTTCTAAGTCATTGCTGAGATTATGGGAGCTAAGACAGAAAAGATCTATATAGCCTTCACAAAAAAAGGAATTAAAATTGTTTAGGCAATACCATATCTGAAGAGGGCTTAGAAGGTGGCTGGGGAGGGACTTTTCACAGAGGCCTGGAGTGATAGGATAAGAGGCAATAGTTTGAAACTGAAAGAGAGTAGATTTAGATTGGAAATTAGGAGGAAATTCTTCACTCTAAGGGTGGTGAGACACCGGAACAGGTTGCCCAGGGAAGTTGTGGATGCTCTATCCCTGGAGGTGTCGTGTTGGATGGGGCCTTGAGCAACCTGGTCTAGTAGAGGCGGTTCTGCCTGTGGCAGGGGGGTTGGAACTAGATGATCTTTAAGTTCCCTTCCAAACCAAACCATTCCATCATTCTATGATCTCCTTGGCATTTCAGTCTCTCACCTTTTCTTCCACATCCTAGCTCTTCATGAGCAATAGCTCTTATCCTTGAGCTGACTCATCTAAACAGAAACCCAGGTAGAAGCTGACTGGTTTTTCCTTTAATTGTGCTCAGGTGCCAAGACAGTGAAAATATCATTTTACTTGTAAATTATCACATTACTGTTTTCTCATTCATATAAAACTTAGAATCACCCAAGAGTAAACACAGACTATGAACATCCTTCAGATGTATAATTAGTAATGTACTCAGGAGAATAAGGACTGCAATTGTTGATGTTTCTTAAGCAAGAGAAAGATATACATTTGATTCAGCATTGATTTTTGGAGAAGTGTGTTCATTAATAATTTTAAATAGGATGGTTTAATAGAATGTCATTGTTTGTTCATGGTAACAAAAAATATACTATAGGTGTGAGAACACAAAGAGGGAGAGACCACACAGTAGCTGGATAAGGTCAGCTTGCTACCTGATGCATAGTATAGAGTGTTCCCTGAAGACGTGGAAGTGAGTAAGAGAGGAACAAAAATTTCAGTAAACACTAACGAAGATGGAAAAGTCTTAAACATACTTAAGCTAAATACAGGTCAACAAAGTACATGGATTTTTCACCCTTGCAAGAAGATCATCCTGCTTGGGAACTATTATTGAATTTCTAGTTAATTGTGGCAGTCACTGCAACAGATAGAGCAGGTTTGTGAGATTCTTCTTTAATCTTTAGTAATGGCACTTTACTCAAAATAGCACTCGACTTTTTCCCTACAATGCTTTAAAGTTTGCTTCTGCAAACACTTTGGCCTTAGTCTATCAGAATAGAAAGTGTACGAGCTCAATTAATTATACATTTTCTCTGTACTGGAGCACATTTGATCACTTACCATGGCAGCCAGAGGAACTACCCAGGGGAAGACCACACCTTTGTTGACCATAGTGACCGCTGCAATCCCAAGTGCTATCACAACTGGGTAGCTGGCTATCAGTGGAGAGCAAAGAGAATAAAATAGTTGATATATCTCTTTCTAACTCTGTTCACTTGATCAAGTGTATCATTTATCTTCCCTCAGCTGTTATGAATCCTGGTTTCAGTCCGCACCTGGTGAAAAATTACTAGAGCTTTATGTGGGGAACAAAGGTGAGCATTTTTGGAAAGGCAGAATCAGAACACATGAATGAGCAAGAGAGAATGAACTCTAGATGCCAAGATTGGTCATGATTTTTTTTTTTTCTGTAATTCATCATCATATACCTCTCTTATAGTCCTCTCCTGAAATCATATTCAATCCTTTTTTAAAGTCTGAAACTCTGAATAGATGTTACATATGGAGTCATTTTTGGCAGAACTTGGGTTAAGGCAAAACCTTTTACAAAACATGGGACTTCGAAAATGACAGAAATGTGCAGGAATTTAAATAAGACTTCCATATAGGCATGCCTTTAACAATGTTAATTAAAAACATCTATAGTGTATACAAGGCTCTTTGGGATCTAGTTTGTGAGATTCTTCTATGAGAGATCAGGAGGTTACTCAAAAATTAAGTATCGGTTTTCAGGCCTGGTTGTGTTTTTACAAAGTTTATTCTGAAGTGCCAAATGACATTGAAAGTTCAGATGGCTTTAATGTTCGGTTTCAAAGAGATGGAAAATAATACTAGTTGATTTGATTCAATATTGTCTGGATTCATTGAATTACATATATTATCTTGCCATAATATGTGTAATTGTAGCCAAATAGTCTGTCAAGAGAAAATAGTTGTTTACGAATGTTTTCTTAAAATTGCTTCATGGCTTCTAAGCAATTTCTCAGGACTAAATAAACAGTAAGTGTTAAGACAGAGCTAAGCTTTTAAAGTATCATTAGAAGATTATTCATGCTTTTGCAGACAACCATTTCTGCCAACATTAAATTTTAACTGACCTCTTTTTGACATTTCCTCTATATCCATCAACAGTCTTTAATATCTGGATACATTGGACTGGCTGTTCCTATTATGGGGTTTATATTTTACTGGCTTTACAGTATGATGAAGAGTCAGAATTATTTGCCTTATTATAGTGTTTCAGCTTCCAATTCATTTCTGGTTCATAATTAGCCAACTGAAAAAAATATTCCAGATAACAGCTGCCAACTGCAGCATCCTAAAATAAGAAGATACAAATTTAACATGCTTGCCTTCATTGCGTGTCCTTGCTGCTGGAAAGAAACTGATTCTCATCCTGTTTCCATGATTGGTTCGAAATTGGTAATTTTGCCCCCAAATAAATGTTTACATATGCACAATCAAAAACCAATCTGTATCTTGTTCATACCTGAGTTTTACAGTTGTACATCATTTCAGTAACTACATGCAAATATCCCAATCTGTTTCATTACTACAGCAGGAAAATTGTATTTATGTGTTTGATTCAGGATATCTATATTGAGCTATGTAAATATTTTAACCCCGTGACACTTACTAACACATAGTTTGTGTATGCTTTTCTGGGACCTATAGTATCCATGTATGCATGTTCACGTACTGAACTCTTAATGCCACTTCTTTGGGTTGTGGTACAATATGCTTATATGGCACTTTTGAGCTAATAATCTAGGAAGACAGTTTGCGATTTGCAGATTAAGATAGGTATCTAAGACAGTTAATAGGAGATGATGATCAGCAGTTCTTGGAAGATGATGCATACGGTTTGTTCACCTTCACTGGGCTGTGAAGTAGCAGAAGAGTTATGCAGCAAGTCCTTGTAAGTGTCATCTGGATGTCCTCGCTATGCACAGAGAATATAGTAAGCTCCTGTATAAAGTCCTAAATAGCTTATGGGCCATATTTAGGAGATGATTCTGGTTTGAGCCCTGCAATTGTCACATGAGCCAAGGTGCTAAAACTGACACTCTCAATTTAGTAATTTGCTAACGAGACCCTCTAATTGGAAGCCACCAAAGTATATTAGCTCCCAGAGCTTTTTTTTCTTACTTTGACTTTGAAAGAGGCACAGGAGACTACTTATATGAGTGGATGAAATGTCAATATGGAATGCTACCATGGATGCTGCCAGAGGCTTGTCTTCTGGTGTAGATGGTGCTTCACAGATGTAACTTCACAGTTACATCTGAAGTACCCACAGCTTACAAGACAGATGCCATTTGTTCTTTCAGATGTAAGTCAAAGTAATACCGATTTCTAAGTGTGTTGTATTTGAGAGGTATTTTAAGAGAAAACTGGTGCAGGTGTAAGATTCAGGCCTGTAATAGCTCTGGTAGATGGGGTGTATGAATGAATGGATGTGAGTATTAAATATACCACTTTCAGTTTTGATACACAAAGTTTCTTTCCTCTCCACGTAAGTATTGGATGGGGCGTGCGGATCTTGTTCACAGAAGTCTGCTGAATTACTTTTGGAGGTTTTACGTACTCGAACTGAACCATGCAAGCAGGACTTCAGCAGTTTTCAAGTTCATACATAATTTGTCCTCTGTGTCACAGAGGTACAGGATGTAGAAAGGCCCCACATGAGATGACAGTAAGGGTTACATCTGTTGTTTTAATGAAAGCTAACCTCCTCCTTTGTGACTGAACACATTTCTGACTCCCAGAATGATATGCTGGGCCACTGCCAGAATTTCTGTGGGTTTTGGAGAGGCCAGAACTTGCATGCTGACCAGCACTGCCATCTCTCAGAGCAGCTCTTGCCTGTTTGTGCTGGTTGCTCGGTGCATGTGTAAACCACAACCAGTCTGGTTTGGAAATAGGAAAATATAAGTGGCCACATGAGCATTAACTTTAGGTCCTCAGTCAACTAATTTCACCCATATGTCCGTCAGATTTGCAGAGATTAAGCAGCAACTCTAAACCATCATTCCTCAATGCAAGGACATTCTTTCTTTATTATTTTTTTTCGTGCATGTGTGCCTCCCAGAGTCATGTTACTAAGTAGACTGATACTTAGAAATTACAGAGCTATTGTGAAAGAGCTTTGAGGAATTTTTTAGCTGAAAATGTGTTATTAGAACTTCACTGGTTGCCATTATAATTGAACTTGGGCTTTATAAGAATTCTGTGCATTAAATAGCATAGCCTTTGATGCTGAAATACCAATATGTAAATCGAACCTTGCATACTTTTTATGCCTTTTGTGTGTTGGTAGAAAATTCGTAACAAATCAGTTAACTTAAGAAATAAAAACCTTCTTCAAAAACACACTTTTATCACTAGGCACGTCTGTGAAGTTCAGCAATGCAGAAAATCGGGATCAGGCTGTTGTGATTTGTTGTGAATGCTGACAGTTGTGTCTGTAATCTGGAACATGGGAAAGGGCAGCTTGACTTTTTCCAGAATCATGTTAACCGTTGATGATTACCGTATCTTGCAAACATCTGCATGTGTTAGCTTTGATGTGCTTCTCAGAATGAGCACAAGCTTTCTGTTAGATGTTTTCTGGCCTTTGGTGTGCCTTGAAGTTTCTGTTACTATCTCTTCTTTCATGTCTTACTGGAGCAGTGTTATGCACTATGTGCCCCACCTCCATGGCAAGCAGTCCATCGTTTCAGTCCTCCTGGAAAGGATTCGGTTTTTCCAAACCACTTTCTTGTATCAGCCCCCATCCTTCCCTCTTTACTGCTTTTGAGAAGAGAGCAGAGCCTTTCCCTGGTTTATAGTCATCCACGTAAGAATCGCAGCCACCTGTAGTGTTTACAGATTGACATGTTGTTTGTGTCACCCACACATCTATGGTACTCATTGGAAATATTTCCGGTTTTCTGTTCTTGAGCCTATCAAGATCCATCTACTGAAATAAT
This sequence comes from Coracias cyanogaster, assembly GCA_033124195.1. NCBI lineage: Eukaryota > Metazoa > Chordata > Aves > Coraciiformes > Coraciidae > Coracias > Coracias cyanogaster. The sequence continues at coordinate 8,411 of JAVSBS010009298.1, read as the reverse complement.
CTCCTTACAAGCTCTTAGGTGTGAGTCATGGCTTGTGACATGCAGATATACCATGCAGTGGATCATTTTCCATTTACCTCCTCACAGGTTATTAATAGTCACTGTGGTAACCATATTAAAAAGTTGCTATTTGCCAGCAGTTACCCCACAGTGGTATTAGAGGTTTCCACTGTTTTCCTTTAACTCAGAATACACAGTATCTGTGGTAACGATGTGGTAATGTTTGGCGAATGTGGACTTTTTTAATTGCTTCAACTGGAGGCCTGGAACAATGTTAGCTCATCAGATCACATGTGTGGAAATGAAGCTTGGCTACAGATGGGTTCAGGAAAAATGATTGCTCAGTAAAAACTAGAATTATTTTCTTCAGAATTGAAAAGATATTCCTACTTTATTCTTTTAATCTAATGTTTATCTCTTTAAGATATTTGGAAAAAAAAAAAAAAAAAGGTTTTTCTGGGTGTTCATGCACTTTGTCCAGGCGGTGGACAGAGAATGTGTATAACAAGGTGTATCTGCTGGTCGTCCTCTCCATGTGTGCATTTTGAAAGGCTATTCATCTGACTGGTATATTTATTTGGTTTGGGGTTTTGTTTGTTTGGTTTTTTGTTTTTTTCCTATGGTGTCACTCACAGCAACACAGTAAGCTTAGCACAGGGTCTTGTGGTACCCATGGTGCTCTTCTGAGCCTGCATGAAACATCAAACTCCATTTTGTGGGCTCATTCACTATATCCTAGTGACAGGCTTGATACTAGCATACTGAATATTGTAAGAATTGCCAAGGTAATTTGGGTTTTTGTGTACTGAGCTTTGTGGTTGTTCTTAGACTTGTGATGGTAGGACAGACAAGTTTTTAATTACTGCTTATTTTTGTCAGCCAATGATCCATGATATTGCAGGTGATGGTGGTTCGCTTGGTAGCATATTTAATTATTGCTGAAGTTGAAATTAATTCCTAAAAAGAGAGGAATAATATTGATACCTATTTATTTCACATGACATTACCAGATGCTCTACACAGCACACCCATTTCTCGGCTCCCTTTGTTAGTAAGGGAGATAATTGCTTCAAGCCTCATTGAGAGGAGCCCAAACATGATTTTTCCAGGACAAAATACTACGTTAGTTTCAGTTAGGTGGTGCTGTTTCCTGATGTGGTTTTTTTCTTTTTTTTTTTTTTTTTTTAGAAAAATAGCAACATCTACAGGCTGAACAGACTAATCCCAAATCAGAGTCCCATTGTAAAGGAGATTCTCAATCACGTTTGATGGATTCCCCACTCTTCCACTTTTTGCAGATGTTGGCTGTTTTCATTTCCAGCTGCATTAAAATTGCTGTAAATGTATTTTGTGTATTCCTGATGTCACTTTTCTATATGAGTAATTGCTGGCAGAGGAGAACATCCATAGAAGTATCATTTCGTTACTGGAAATGTTGGAATCCTCAAGCTTTTCAGATATAGCCCTCAAATCTGTGAGATAGTAATAAAACTGCCAATCTCCTCTACTTGCAAAATTTGCTGCTTATATGTTATTAAACTTTAAATAGTTTCTTTCATTCCTTTCTGCTGTTGCATCTTCAGCTCTTCTTCCCTCTGCTCTCCTTCCAGTCCCCTGCCATTATATTCAGGGTATATAAAAATCAGCCCAGCATCATACTTTTCCAAGCTGACTCAGATCCCTGAGTTTGGCAGTTGTTTGCAAGGCTCTGCTCGGGAGATGTTGAGAGCAGTGCCACATTCATGAGTCCAGGATGTTGCTATGGTACTGATACTGAAAAACGAAAAACATAAGAGGGCAGGGGAGCTTGGGAAAAGTTGTAGTAGTGTATAAATGCTTTTTAAAATAGATTTTTATCAAAACAAACTTCAGTATAAATTCAACTCTTCACCTCATTCATCACCTTACATATAATCTGAAATATTGCTGTCTTTGTGACTTATTTTGTCAACCTTTTCCTGAACTGCAGGATTCTAGAGGGCAGGAAATAAGGTCTTGGCTCTCCATGTTCTCACTCAACATCGGTAGATAAAGGAAGGGCTTCCCTTTACTGCCTATGTTCCATGCCAGTTATTTGAAGTGCTGTACAATGTGAATTAACTGTTACAACAAAGTACAATATTTTCCCATAAATTCATTTTTCTGTGGAATGGCTACCAGTTAAGAATTGGAGAACTGTTCTTAATACACATTCAATACGGTAGTGTCTTTCCCTAATCCCATTTCATACCGTTAAAAGCTAATAATATCTTAAAATAAGCATCTCTGAAATGCATATCATCTATATTTAGCTTATGCAAAACTATGATTTTGTTTGCATTGGTAGTCATTGTTGACCTTGCAGTATAACAATAAAAGCGAGTGCTCTCTGTGATTATAAAACACTTCCAGAAGTGGGGACCTGAGCAACCTTCTGGCTGGCTTGTCCTGATCACTGGTCCTTCGCTGTGCTGCTCTGAAAGGAGCCAGCCCATCCTGATGGTTCTGGCACAGACAGTAAGGACATCCATTAGGAGAAAAGCAGAACATGCACAATAAATAAAAAGAAGAGAGGCATTTTAAAAAATGCTTCAAAGACTTTGGAATTTGTGAGCAATGGCACGTCTGTGTTGCCTGGAAGTTGCTATGGGTACTGATGTTGAAAAGCCAAACACACAAAGGGCAGACCTTAGGGACCTAAGTCCCATTTTAAAATCCTGTAAGAATTAGTGTTCTTTCAATCTGCTTGGATGCTTTTGAAAAGCCATCCCTCAAAAGGATTCTTTGCTTAAGTGCTCTTCAGGTTCATCCTGTCTGCAGCACCACTGTGATTTAACCAGTCCTGCTTCTGCCTTCACTTACCCAAAAAAGCATTCCTTCCAAAAGACCATCTTCCAAAAGATGAGAGAATTAAATGAAACATATGCTCAGCAGCTATGTGGCTCTGTCTTTCCTCCCCATTCTTCACATACTTCTGCTAGGACTGTGTCTTTTTGAGACAGGTATTTTGGTTTTGTACGTCTGAAACAACCATCTCACTGGTGTATTAGCATTGTTGACGCAGGTAGCAGTTAAGCTGCGGCTGTCTCAAATAGTGCATAGTGCACTCTGAATGTCCACGGCTTTGCAAATATTTAATAAACCTGTTAATAATACATTCCAGATCATACTGAGAGGCTGTGGAGATTCATCAGGATTTATGCTACCTGTGGTGCTAACAAATTCAGCTGACATTACACACAGACACGCACGTAAGCATGCACTCAATGTTAAAATACATACATAATTTCTGATTTATCATAGCAGTGTTGTACATTAGAAGAGAACATTTTCAAAGGATTATTCTCCTCCTTGAAGGGATAAATTCTCTTGACTTCCAGTCTTGTACCTTCCCGTATTCTAGCACATGTTGTAATCAACCAGCAGCATATTCTTTTTCATGTCTTCTTGTTTGGATAGCAGTGGACAGCACAGAATTCATTAAGACCGAGCAGCCAAATGCTGATAGAATATAATGAGCGTATGACTCAAATGGTGAGGTTTTTTTCCTGTAAGGTATGGTAGAGCTGTGCATACGTAGAGGAGTTTTGGTGGCTGATTTCTGTCTTGGCAAACTATCTAGTATGAGGATCGTATTCTAAAACCTCATTAATACTGTTAGAGAAAACAAATAGTACTTAGCCTGTGTGATTTTATGCAGTAAGGATATATCTTTATTTTATTCTGCCACTCCATCTGAGCTGTCTGAAAGCACCATGGCCAGACAAGGGTTGCTTTACACCCAAACTGAAGAGATTGTGGTAACAAAGCCAACATGGGTTTCAACTAGTCAAGACTATGCGCAAAGTGAGCTCATTCAGTCTGCAAAATATTCCAGGGTGTCCCCAAGCCAGTGTAGCAGCGTTGTTTGGAATGAGCTTCGCTGGCTTCTTGCTAGAGGTTCATTGCTGCCTTAGCTGGTCAAGAGGAGGAGCTCATTTGAGTAGGTACACATCACATCAAAAACATCCCAGGATCCACTATTGGGATGCTCTGTCTTGATCTACAAGTCAAATGGCCTCATAAGGCGGTGCATTTTTCAAAGTAAAACAGGAGGAAAGTGTTGAACATTCAGATTGCGTACCTAAATGCTAAGAAATAGGCATTTCAAAAAGGGAGATTGAATGCAGCCCTCTTGTGGTGTGTGCTTTTGAGCAAGAGAACAAATGTTGTGTTCTGCAGTTTGGTATTTCCTTTGCTTAGACTGACAAACTCTTAATGATGTATTTCATGCTTTTTCATTTCAAATGGAAGAAGAAAGGAAAAAAAAGTCAAAATTGAAAGCTTTTACCAGCAGGACTTTCTGGCTGGGCTGCTATGCAGGAAGCAATGAGGGAATAAACTAAGTTCCATAACGTAGTGCTCTCTGAATAGCCTGAGAGGGTTGAACCTGAGGAAATGAACAGAATTTCTTCCTAGGAAAAAGCTGGAATTTGGAAGTATCTGCTTATGACTCCAGAAATGTTGCCTTCGTTTAAAAAAATTCCATAGTAACTCTTTTACAGCTGTATCTCAACATTGTTTTCTCAAAATATTTTGCTATCCAGAGATAGCGTTCCTAAAATATTTTCATTATTTTAGTAGAAGAATTGCATCGAATATGAAAGGATGGAACAGTGGAGATAACTGAAAGAAATTAGAGGCTTGAAAATGTACATTCTGATGGCAGATTCTCTTATAAATACCATAATGTAATTTATGATGGGATATTTGAACATTTTGTTTACATAATAAGCATCTTCTATCTCTCAGATTTTGCTCTCTAAAAAAAAGATAACTCAGGAAAATCCCACAACTGGTTTTCTAATTTTCAAGTGATATGTTTCTTCACTGACTTTCATTACTAAATTGCACTTCTACTTTATGGGGTAGAAATGTCATGTTGTTTTTTCCTCCCTGGAATTTGCTATGTATATTCGGTGTAGACAAAAATCAATAATTATCTTGAAAAGGAACACCAGCATAGTTTTAATTCCAAAAGTATGACACTTCACGAAATCTTTCACTGGAAAAAAAAATAAAAATTGAACACATTAAGAAAGCAATTATAAACAAATAAGAACATGAGCAATATGCTGCTCAGGCTTTTCTCACAAAACGAACAACGACTATTGAGAACTGCATGTAAAATATATTTTGTCTGCTACTTAGCGCACGCTGTAGCTAAAATGGAAAATTCTGTAGAGTCGAGTGATAACACTAAGTGAATTGGCATTTGCAATTAGTTTTCCAGTGGTTTGGTGGTATTAATAATGCAGCAGAAGGACAGGATATCCTTCAACTAAGTCCGTATGAAAAAAGGTTTTCATTAGCATTACAATGTACTCTGAGAACTAGGTATTCTTACTCATTGGAAAAAGGGTTTAGGGAAGCAGATTTCATGTTTGAAAATGCTGAATTTTGGAGAGTGTCTAAATATGACTATTAACAGAAACTGGTTTTAGTATAGTGTAGGGATAAAGTATCTTTCTCAGACTGTTATTATAATTCATGAGATGTTATTTTCAGCAGTGTTTATTATACAGAAGAATGTTCGGAACCAGCTAAATACACAAGGGAGCCTGGTTAAATAGGAATAAACCAAAGGAGTTACTTAGAGTTACAAGAGAAACAAAATGCTGACATAGTGGAGATAAATTATTCTTTCTGTTGTTTTTCCATAATAGTCTACTTTGGTCAAAAGCAAAGAGCAGTAACTAATGTATTTGCATACGTGTGGGCAAATTTAGATAAAGATCACAAATGTTCTGATTTATCAACTAAGGTAAAATGAGATTGAAGCAATCCAGTCTGGAGGAGCTGATGCTTATCAGCAGAACCTTGGAGCTGAGAGAGATTAGCTTGTAGCCATCAGACGCAAGTTGATGACGAATGGATAGAAGAGGAAACAGTATGCCTTGGTATAATTGTTGTCATCACAGACCACAGGACACTTTGTCAGAACAGTCAAATTATTCCACCCTTCAAAACAGAGCATACAATTCTGCTAAAATGGAGATGGCCATCTGGCAGCCTACAGCAACTTTGGAATTTGCTGCCGTTACCAGTGTACCCCATCCTAAATTACGTGCTTAGATTTTAGCCTGACTCCCAGCTACATCTTTATCAGCCAGTAATATCTTTTAGGTGAAGTACTATGCATACTATGACACAATAGCTCAAGACCATCCAAATTCTTTGTCTTTTCCACTTACTTGGTCAGAACACTATCAGGATTTTTTTGAAGGATCTCTTCCTACACATCCCTGCACTAAACACTCCAGATACACTTTAATGTAGTCCTTCTTTCAGTAAATTATTGTGGTTCTGTCCTCTGCACATCCTGATGCCTGTACCTCAGACCTGAGAGAGTATCATAAGTGACCTCACTAGTTCTGCAGAAGACAGTTAATTCCTTAATGTTCTTTCTCTCTTATGCTGCTACATCCTTGTTTCTATCTCTCTGCCTCCACCCATGACAGCCCTAGCTGTGCTGATGCCTGGCGGTTGCCCAGTACAGTAATGTTTGAATCCAGTGTATGATGGATCAGATTTCTTGCCACCAAGCAGACGGTTGTGATAGTAACATATCCAACTCAACATTGCTGAGATATCCTCAGGTACTGAGGTTCCTTCTTTGGTTCAGTTTGAATGATCACCCGATAGATGACATTTTGAGTGAAATTCGGTTAGCGGGAATATGAGTAAGGTTGGTTGAGTTCAGTAGTTTCCCTTTGCTTACCAACAGAGGCTGGTGGAGGTTATGCAGTAGAGGCAGTTTTTGGGTTGCTGCTTTCCATTTTATAAACAGTCGTGAATAAGAAGGTCCCCCCTGCCAAACTTGCATTCTGGATGACAGTCGTCCAGCTGGTCGCTCTCAAAGGAATTTGCTTTGAGTGGGTTATGTGCTTGAATGGTCATAGCTATCAGATTTGAAGGCTGAGCCATGTTGAATAAAGTTCCCAGAGGATGTGTGACTACAACTCAGTGGGGGCAGGAGGGTCTGTACCAGAACCTTGAATGGCATGCTGGGCAGAGTGCAGAGACCAGGAGTAAGGTGTCCAGATGTACCTTTTCTGTGGTTTTTTTGTTTGTTTGTTTTTTGGTTTGGTTTTTTTTTTTTTGGTGTCTGGGCTTGAAAATAGATGACTGTAACACCAATTCCAGAAAGGAAAAATGATTACACCTCCACCAGCAAAGAAGCAGCAGGTGGTCATCTTGTTACCCAGAGATAAAATTTTTGTCCATGGTGTCCAGCCCAAGAGTTGTAGATGTGAGTGGAACTTAAAGCAGTTTGCAGTTCTGGCATTAAGTATCTTAACAAGGAGGGAGATGGCAAAATTGGTTTTATCAAACCTGTACAGCAGCTATTGCAGTAACTCAGTATTGCTCAGTCTTAGCGTACTGTGAGAATAGAAACATCTCGTTTTTCTTTTAAAATACAACAGTTCTGTCTTCTCACAAGGTAGAAGTTCCTTTGCAGAAATTTCAGTGGCCTTTCATGCAAGGTTAGGTTAAGATAGCTTTATGTGTCCATTTTAGCCTTCAGATCTTTGGCAGAGTCCCTCACTTACTGAAGTTGGTAGAAAATTTCATACTGACTGTAGTGGAAAGGTGGTTGGATGTGTTGCACAAGACAGAAATATTGTGTAATGTTCATATGCAAGAATGTTTAAAATCCCAGTGTTTCAAATAGATACTGATGTGCTTATTCTAAATCTCAGTGAGGCTTCCTCTGTGTAACTGTCTTGTATGACAGTATGCTGGGATAGGCAGTATGACTTTGAGAAAGGAGCTATAAAGGAAGTGAGAGAAAGTCAGTATTTAGCTGACTGTGTTTGAATGTTCATTTAACTTGGTTAGACTGGATGCCTATGCGGTGTCTCTTTAGTAACTGAAATGTGCAACCCCTTGAAGTGTAAAACTTCAGAAAAAACATACCAAAGCACAGAAGAGGTGAAGATGAATGGGAAATTGCCACTCATCTGTTGAATGGAAACTTGATGTTAAGGAAGATCTTCTTATGTTTCACTGTTTGAAACACAGTAAGAGTTCCAGGAACTAATTAACTAGCAATGCATGATGACATGGAAATATATTAAATATACATAGATAGCTAATGATGAATACTTTGATGCATGCAAAAGAAAAGTCTAGTTAATTTTTATGTAAATTAAGCAACATTAAAGTGGCAATATAATAAGCAACAACACTGTTTTGCATTTGAATAGAACAAAGCAGCAAATTCACACTTGAAATAGAGCCTTTCTTCTTAAATTGTCTTTTCCTGGGTAGATATTTTAATGTATGCTTTATTCACAGTACAAAACGTGATCTCCATAGGTATTGTCTTGTCTAGAAGCAATCAAGCAAGCAACTTAGCCTTTTAAAAGCTAATTTAATTCTTTGGTGGG
>JAVSBS010009297.1:0-13051 GCA_033124195.1 Coracias cyanogaster | reverse complement strand
GTAGGATTGGTGAAATAGGAAAAAACAAACTAGAGAAGCTCTACTATTGCTGTAGTGGGCAAAGACTGGTCCAGGTGACTTACCATTAGGCAGGGTGCCATTTGAAGAGAGTGGAACAAGTGTAGATGGTTAGAATATTATCTTCCCACAAATCATTTTTGCTGGTGGCAACATTTAAATTGCACCCCTTCCTGTTCCTGAAGTGGGTCAGGGTTTGATCTATGTCAGTTAACTTGGTTGGCTGTTAACAGCTGGCTCTGCTGTTACTGCCCATTTTCTTGCAGTGGTGATACGGCACATCTCACCTGCATGCTCCTCTGTGCTTCCTTAGCTCTTACATCTTTCCCAAGTTTACACTCAGGATAGAGATGACAAAACCTCATTCATAGGGAGTGAATAACTTAGGCAGAGGATACATCATAGTCAGTTTTCAAGCCTGCTTGATACTTGATGCACAATCATGCCCCATGGCAGCCTCCACTGCTTTGCTCTAAATTCCCCAAGTCAGAAGTGAATGGTGTTAATTTCCTTTTCTTTCCCATCTCCATCCAGACATGTTCTTCTCTCTTCCCCTTCTTCAGGGTCCAATATGCCTGTGGTGACATCCAAAACAGACAAGAGGATACACACAAGCAGATGGCCAACAGGAAGCAACAATCAGTGGGAAGATGTTCTTCCAGAGGGCAATGCAGACAGGAACCTAACTTGGGTTTCCAAATCACTCTCGGAAGGTGCCTGCCTTTCTTCACTACCATAGCTGAGTTAGTTCATATGATCAGTATCCTGACTGATCACAAGTGCTTGAATGTCGGGGTGCCATCTCCTTTCCCTCCTATCAATGTCCAAAACAACTCTAATCTTTGCCCAGTCTTGTCCCTAAACAAGGGCCCTCCCTCATTATATACCTTCCCCTGACACAGTTGCACAGAACAGAAAATACTCTGTATGAAGAAACAGACCATTACTGCAGAAAGGAAAACCACACTAAATCAAGGGGGAATCAGGACCTCTCCCATGCATTGATTCTCATTACAAATCCTCACAAAGACTATGATTTTCTAAGCAAGAAAAATCTTTTCTCCAAAAGAATTTGAAACATAATGATGCTTCTTACAACTCAGAGAAGCAATTACCATGGGTAATTAAATAATTCATATTAAAAGAATGACATGTTCTGACATGCACAAGGGAAGTGGAAGTGTTTAATGCCGTATTCTCTGATAAGGAATAAAGAGTTTGCTCATTCTGTAATATCAGTCTTAGAATTCAGAGCAGTTGATGACCATGCTTTTGGGCAGAGTGCATGGTAACTGGTTACCTTCACATGTAAAACAGGAAAGTAAACTCACTGAGACATCTGCTACCCCAGGCAAGCAGCAGCCAGCAAAAAAAACCACACATGTGAGTGGGGGCAACAGGCTGCCCTGAAAATTAAAAGTTTAGTTTTGTTGAAGGAACAAAAAAAAGTATCCTCAGTAATTTAGATGCCATCTGACACACATGAACTTTAATTCTAGGTTGCTAAGTCAGAGCTATTAAAAAACAGGGTTTCTTGTAGCAATTGAGTGACTTACACTGTTCGAATTTCAGCCCAAGTTGGCAAGGACAACTGGGGGAAAAAGTAAACTAAATATCTGTGCATCCATGTGATCTCATTTTTTTCTAAATAAAAATTAGGTCCCAAACATCAAGTCAGATTCTGAAGTGCCACACTCATTTTTGGCTCCTAGCAACTGTTACATAGATCTGGTCCAGACACAGAGCAGTATTTTTGTAAGCATTCCCACAAAAATACTTTGTCTGTTCCAGTTCAGAATTGTATCAATACAAAGAAGAATAAGAAACATCCACCTATTAAAATGTGAAATTTTATTCAAAATGTCCCTGAGATGGCAAATTTTCTACTGCTTCAATCAGCCCCAATAACTCAGTAATAAAAAGGAATATTCACCTTGCTTCCTCAAGGTTCCAGGAAGATTTAATCTCCTCAACATTTTTTGAAGATTTAGGCTCTTTATTACATCCCTTTGCAGGCTTTCCCCTATATAAGCAGCTCAGTAGGACATATTGTTTGTCCTTCACCCTTTACATTAATTATATATGATATTCTGAAATGATACTTCTCATCAGAGATGACTTCCCCTCCTGCCCCAGCCCACACCCTCAAACAATCAAAAATAGAAAGTCTGGGAGAGAAAGAAACAATGCCTAAAGCAAACCTTCTCTTAGGCAAAAATTTTAGCTCTAGTTCTTATCATCCTCAAAGGCCACAGCTACGCAAGGGTGGCATGACCACTTTGGGGCTTCTCCTCTATATGCACGCATTGGTGCTTGGCAGCAAGCATCAGGAACCTTTGGCAAGCTCCTGAAAGGAGAGAAGAAAATTAAAATTGTCGCTCCAAAGGAGAAGCATAAGCTCACTCTCAGGCATGAGATGATGAAATAAAGTGCTGAACCTCACTCCAATGATATGAATCACACATTTGGCCCACAGACAAACTTCTTGTCTTTCTTTGCTATTTAATATGAAAGCAATTTCACCGAGAAATCCTGCTGCACAGCAAGGTCATACTTCTCTGAAATCTTTCACACATTCCAAGTAAACACTCAAACACAGTCAATCTACCTACACCACATAACCTTTGCAAGGGAAACCATGCAGCACAGCTAAGTTTTTTTTTTTTTTTACATAACTGATACCCTTGAACACATGAGCATGGTTAAGAAGATACCATCCATCTGTGGGCGAGAGCTCATTACAAAGTCAGGCTAACTGCAGGAATCCATACCGGAGCAGAGACTTGCTAAGATAGGCTCCGGGAGGTTCATGTAAGCAGGACCAGCCTACCACCAAACTTTACTGGCTTTGAACAAGCCACATCAGCCACAACCCTAAATAAACCAGTAAGAAGAGCATTTCCTGGACTAACAATATCACAACAGAGCCACATGAACCAGGGTAATACCAACACAGGCACTTTACACTGAACTGCCCTAAAAGCAGAGGGTATTCAGCAGAAGCCAGAAATATAATCATGTGTGAAATTACAAATAATGAGTTAAAAGAACACATAGCCAGGTCTTTTCATGATCTGTGACGGAAAGAAGATAAATTAGCAATGACATTTCAGAGGTCACACCTAAACAACCTGGGAGTCTCCACTCCATTTACAAAAATGACAATTGGCCAAGAGACACAGGAATCAAAACGATCTGCAGTAAGAGAAAGCATAAGCGTGGCACATTTTGGCAGCACAAGCTTTAATGGGGTATCTGGTAACAGCAGCTTCATGGTAACAGATTGAAATGGGAGCTGCTTAATCCCCTGGGTTTGTGTTACTGCATTGAGCACAGTGGTTTGGTTATCTTCACACTGTGAAATATTACTCCACTATTCTGTTCAAGACATGAACAAGCCTAATACAGGTCTTTATTTGCCATGCACACACTTATCTCTACTCTGTGAAAATGTTCTCTAGTGCTGTAAGTTCCAGGACCCAGCAAAACAATTTCTTCCTATAAGCAAGTTAGGTTGTGATAAGAGCTAAATAAATTCAAATCAAAATGCAGGACACATGTCTCTGTGAAAAGCCTTCTCTCAAAAGTTCCTAAGAATCAGTATCTGGAATGAAAAGCAAGATAGGAACATGGAAAAGAAGAGGAGAGGCAGAAGAGATGGGATTCAATGACTCACTGCATGCTGAACATGCTACAGCACTACAGTAAATACCAAAAAATGTGACACATACAGAGGACACAAAAATACAGCACACTCCCCTTAACTGCATGCTATTTCAGTGGCAGAGAAGAATAAAAATTTAAAAACTTATTTCTTCAACCTGTAATAAAAGTCAGGGCCTTAGGTTTCTCAGAGCCAAATGTGTTGGCACTCTAGGGACCCCATAGAGGTAGCGAGCACATCACCAGCCTGCCATCTTCATGCTGTTTCTTACATGACCATCTTTTCCTAGCATAAAGTACCAGGAAGAGGCACATGCTCAACTGGCAGCTATATCTTATCAATGGGGAGAAGGGATGAACTGGGCAGGAGCTGCTTGCAGGAACACAGCTGAACAAACTGCCCTTGAGCCAGACTGTATGCACGGACAACAAATCAGCCCTGCAACAGAGTCCTCAGGCCAGCAGTAGCCCCAGAGAAGACCCTCTTATTCACACAAACACAGCCCCAACAGAGCCCTCAGGCCAGCAGTAGCCCCAGAGAAGACCCTCTTATTCACACAAACACAGCCCTTCCCTCTAAAATGTGTTTAGAGATTACAAACTCACCACCTCTCCAAGGGCTGACATTTCCCTAGATTCATCAGTTTATTGGTTTTTACCTCCTGGCCTCCCCATAAGCTTCATTTGGGGAACCAGCATCCAGATGGTTGATATCCAGATTAATGGAAGGAGATAGAGGTGGGGCTGGTGCTTCTGGCAGTGCCTGTCCCCAAGGATGTCTCAAGGGCATTTCTCTATACCATTGCTGGGGAAAGCCATGTGGACAGGACTGCTGGAAGGGCTGGCCTCACCCTGAACTGCTATTACCTTTTGTCCTCTCTCCCAAGACACCTGCTGGAGCCTGAGCATGCTTCTCCCCTTGGCTCTTTGTAATCCTAGCATGTGTCTTTTGTCTCCGGATGCCAATAATCATTCCTTCCTGCCCTCTCCACAAAATGATGCACATGAACAATCCCTTACTTCTCCTTCCCCAGCCCCAAAATATCCACCTGTCTTTCCTTCTATAAATATACTTCTACTCCTCACATCACCTCCAGCACTTAGCAGCATAACATTTTTAGCATGCAGTACTTAACCTTGCTATGTAAGCTATTCTCTTTTTTTGGTCTATTATGTCTAGGGAGAAAATATTTCCATTAATGGATGTGATGTTAATTCAGAGTTAGAAAATCTTAGTATCCTGAATGCAAAATTCTCATGACAACACCACTCTTTCAGTCACCATCCCTGGAGGTGTTTAGAAAATGAGTAGATGTAGCACTTGAGGCTATGGTCTAGTGGCTAGAGAGATGTTAGAATGAAGATTGGACTTGATGATCCTGGTGGTCCTTTCCAATCATAATGATTCTATGATTCTATACATTAAATAGGAAGAAAAAATGCACTTATGTGCATATGTAGCATGGTGCAGAGTGAGAAACCATAGGAACAGAGTCCTCAGGAAAAGAAAAAGTGTTGGCCTGAGGTAGGCAGAGAGGCTACAACCAGGACTCCTGTCCTGAATGATGATGGTGCTGCTCAGACACATGCAAGTGCCCAAAGAGTGGCATGGCCACGTCTACGCTGTCTTACTCCACCTTTGCTAGTACACTGCATGCAGCACAGTACTATACAGTTACTTTAACCCAACACCACTGCTAGGTAATTAACCCTGCTGAAGGCCAAGATGGTTGGGATTAATAATTAGTGCTTTATTACTGAGGAAAGCACCATGTTTTTGCAGCTGCCTCAGCTGGAGCTTTCCGACCACAATCCCACAGCTACCTTTGTTCAAGAGTAGTTTAAGCACTGCTTTGGCTCTGGACAGACTGCAACTGTGAGATGTGTAAAAGCCAGCCCAGATCTGGTTACAGAGAAGCTGCTGTGGAAATCCCAGGCAGCACTCAGAGCCCTGCCAGAAGTGTTAAAAGCACTAATTGGAGACCTGCAAAACTGACCATCACTGCCAGGATTACAGTTGCACCGAGATGCAGCAGTCTATTAGTGCAGACAGAGAGTACTCTCACAGGAAGAGTAATATCCTTCTCCTTTAACACCTTCTCACTCACAACTCCAGTGCTTTATGATGGGCACAGGACACTATCCCTGATCTTAAGTAGCCCTAGTAAGACAGCCCTCCTATAGCTTACACCCTGTGGGTGTTCTTCCCTTGCAGGGGCTGGCAGTTTGTCTTGGCAGCTGACAGTACAGCATCTTCCAGGAGCACAGGAGGTAGAGAAAAGTGAGAAGCAGAGGAGTGCTAAGCTAGACCCATACTCTCCTTGCTCTGCCCATGCATGCACCCATCACAGGCACTGCAGGTGCATGCAGAGGTGGCCTGGGGGGGGATAACGGTAGAGCATATCCACACTACAGTCACTGTTAGCATGCTCAACAGCAAGGGAACTAAAGTTTAATCTCCTATATTCGAGGTATATGTTGTCACAGATCTATAAAAACAATAGCATCAGTGCTTTACACAGAAGAATGGAAGAACCAAACAAATTGAACAGTTGTGCAAATTCTGTGCAGATGTCTCAAAGACAACCAATTCATACTTCAGTGAATACTACTTTGTTATTGTGTTTTCTGTACACTTTTTCATATAGACATTGAGTATAGCATTTCCAGCAGCATACATGGATTTTAGTATCTTCTCCATGTGGAAAGTACCAAGATAATGGCCACTTTTCAAATACAAAGGAACAAGACAAGATGCTAAGTGATTAGTGTAATTCTTCAAATGTCAAGTATTCCTTTAAAGTAATAAATGAGCTTATTAGATAACATAATTATTGCATTAAGAGAAAAACATTAAAGATGGTATCTATTTAGGGCAGGAGCTTCAGAACACCTGAGTCATTGGACAAAGCAACAATTACAAGTAGTTAGAGTCCTTGTAAGGCATTCCTTCTCCTCTCCTTTTCTTTTTCTGCCATGACCTACAAACTGTTAAACTTTTCATCCAAACATATTTGCTGACCATTCATACACAGAAATAATGCTTGCATGGCCCCGGCAGTGTCCAAACATGTGAGCTGCTGGAGGATGCACAGGCAGATCAGGGCATGTGCCTGGTCTTGCTGCTCATTGCTTGCATTAATAGCAATGTTCTCGCTTCTCTAACAAAGACAGCACTGTTAATCACTGTGTGTCACTTTCAAACTCTGCCTGACTAAAATTCAACTATAATAAATTCTGTTCTCATCCTGTTAAGATTTGGTATGGACTTTAAAGGAGGAGGAGTTAAATTCTTACCTGCCACAGCACTGAGTGTATAGGTTAGTTACAGGCTCTTCTTTCCAGGTATTCTCATTTTTATTGTGCATATAAAAATCAATTCTCCATACATATTATAAGTACACTAACTTGGAATTCCCTGAACAGGTTATGGACAGCAGTGGCAAGGGAAATTTAAACAAAAAAACCATTTGCACAAGTGTTGTGAGAAGTTGGAATTGCTGCACCATAATGAAAACTTGTTGGAATGAATTCATTACCATCTGTTTTTATTTTGCTAACCAGCAAAATCAGACACCACAAATACACTCAAATATGAGAAAAATATTTAAATTATTTGTGCTACGTCCTTTTTCAACATGTAAATCTCAGTGTTACTGAATGTCCATCAATAGCAATGAATTCATTCATGCACAGCCTTTGGAATATATGCAACCTCAAATCCACGTTATCAGCATAATGCAAAAAAACCCACAGTAAAAGTTACACTATTACAAATATTTTAAAGGTATTCAAGGAAGCATGACAAAAAATACCAAAAGAAACTTTGTTTCTCAGTATAAGAGTAATTTAAAAGCAAGCCCTACAGGTTCTGTACTGTTGGATAGAAAAATGCTCAAAATAAAAATATCCGGTAGTTCATAGAATCAGAGAATCACAGATCACTGGTGTGGTAGTTCTACCACAACAGTTCTCATACAAAGCATAATCCTATTGAGTGAGAAGGAAATGATGGAGAAAGAAGCAACCAGAGGAAAGAAAATGGACTGTAAGAAAAATACAGAAAATAATGAGAAACTACCAGAAAAAAAAACTTAATGGAAGATTAGAAAACAAATGCAGAGTTCTGCCCTCCGCAAAGCTGTAGAACGGTGCCCTGTAAGCCAGGGTGTCCCCAGACCCCATGTCTCATCTAGGTGCCTTCACGGGCAGCCCCAGCCATTCCTGATCCACATGGTACAAGGGCAGGAAAGGGGGAAACAAGGATTTCTTTGAATGGAGACCACACTGCCCAGAGACATTCCTGGGCAGATGAGGATTACCAGAAAAGATCAGCTTCAGCAGCTGCCCAGAGCCAGCTCACTTCTTTCCTTCATACTGAAAGATAGCCACAATGCTTCCAGAGTCCATTCCAAGGAGGTAGAGCTACAGCAAGTGCCATCCCTCCAAGCAGATCATGCACCATCGTTAACTGCCTGCACATCCATCACATGGCCATGTGTTGCAACCCAAACCTGCAGAAGTTTCATTTACTGCAAACAGGACTCAACAGCAGACTGCAGCTCTGCAACACCTGAGATGGGAGTTAATGCTTAGGAACTGGTACAGATTGAAGGTTTACAGCACGTATCTGCTCCAGAGCTTGGCTTATGACAAAAAAAGATACAGCATTTTAAAGATAAAACGCATCCCCTCCTCCAAGCACACCACCACTCTGCTCCACAGATGTTTTCTCAACACCAACAGGGCAGTAACCAACACCAAGCAAACACCAAACCCTTCTCACACAGACCCACCTCATGTGTTCAGCAGTCCTGATCCACTGGGCCACCAAGCAGGGCAAATCTTCAGCAAAAGAAAGCAATTAGAAGAATGCAAAACAAAGGACTCCTAAAAGCAGGCATCTATTACATGTGCACCCTGAGAAATGACCTGGCATGGCCCATCATGGCAGGTTTAAATAGTCCTCCCTCTGTAGCGGGCTTGCTGGCAGAAATACAGCAGCCAGAATGCAGGCAGAAAGCAAAACCCCGCAGCTTCACTTGAGCTGTTGCCTGCATTGGCAGCTGCCTGTGAACCAGGGTACAGGGACAAGTCTCACTCCCCGGAACAAGTGATTTACAAGGTGAGTAGATTATGAAAACCCACATTGATCGAAAGTTCAGATACCTATTCCATATCCAGTTCTAGGAAAGGGGGCCAGAGTCCTTAGGGATCACCTAAGAGATAGAGATTTGCAATCCTGTTCATTAGTGGTTATTTAGGACAAGAGGCAAAGTCTCAAATTCTCCCTGTATGAGACACCTTGTAAAAGGCTTTTGTCCCCAGCACTCATTCCTCTCCATGGCCTCATACATGCAAAATGCTGCTGCTACCAGAAACAAGAGAGACCTGACCGTGACCACTGACAGCAACAAGCAAATTTTGTGCTGTACACAGTAGAGTTGCAAGTGTGTTAGCAGAGGAAATATCAGCACTTCACTGAGGTTCATGACTTTTACAGTGGAAATACATGAAGGAAAGCTCTGCTGACTCTAGGCATTTTTCTTTTTTTAGTCTTTTTTCCTCAGTTTGTATTTTCTATCATATGCAGACAACACTAAATTTGGAACTGTTCTGCTGTGCACAGCAGTATAAACATGTAGTCCTTTAATGCTGCCTGTTGTGGAATCTGAGTTTCTGGCATTGCATCTTTCTTGCTAGCACAGGCTAGAAACACAGAGCATTCATCAGTGCAACCTAGACACTAAATTTATTTCATGTAAATAAACATTTCAAAACATTTCAAAATAGCTGGAGCTATGCCACCAGGCACCCCAGAATACAACCACCACTGCCAGGCTGAACGTGACCAGCTGAACCCCAGCACAGAGCATGAGCTCCCAGAAGAGCCAAATGAAACACAGGAGTCGGTACCCCAGCACCTGCCTGGGACACTGACAGTGTTGGATAAATAACAGAAAGCTTTCCTAAACAAGACAGAGATGGAAGTTAGCATCTGATATCCAAAGAAGTCAAGCACAAGCGACATGGGACAACTCAGAAGAGAACAAGGATCACAAATATGCTGTTATTGGAAGGAAAGATCCAGACATCTTCCTGAAAGGGACCTGGGAAAGCAAACCAATTTAAAAAAAAAAAAAGAAGAAAGAAAATCTAAACCATCAAAATACCTAAAACAGAAAGAAAAACCAGAGAGAGCTTACTTCATTTAAAACTGTCTATAGCTCATACGTTGATAAATTTACATTTGGTATTTGTTTTTATCTGTCTAGCAGTTTAGCACTGATGCTCTAGAAAACTTAATTCACTGCTTCATCTGTAAACCCCATTTGCCATCAAAGGACCAAACACTGCACACTGTCAGGTGAAAGATGTTCCAGTCTGTGAACTTCAGCACAGCCTAGGTGGAGGAGAGTCTGAACACTGCACTTTGAGAGCCACTCAGGTCCATAAGTTTTTGTCTAAATTCTTCATCAGGGAATAAGTCTTTCAGCATTCTTTCCTTTACAGAAAACATTTAATTCAAAATGAGAGAGATTAAATTAAACTACTCCCATTTGAAGAAAGCAAAGGTCAAAAAAGTTTCTCTCTCTGGTTTAAAAAAAAAAGTAGCTCTAGCCCCTACACTGATTTCATTTGAAAGAGGTAATTAAAAAGTGCTCTGCTTGGAACGACTTACAAAGCAGGCTTGCAAACTGAATGCCCAGACAATTGCATGCCAGAAAAGCAGGCATATGGCATGAGTAATGAGATCTCTGAAAACTGTTCCAGTTTGCGATTTGTCTTTATCCAGATAGGGGGTTGGTGGAAACCACAAATGCAGAGGGAATATTTGATAAATGAATGCTCATTAAGAAAATATAGCTTAAGATGCAGATATTGAAGACTGGAATATGCCCCAATCATTTTACAAAGGTAATTCCCACAGCCCTTGTGCCTTTAACATCCCCTCACAAACTATTCTTGCTTTTGCAATATAGTCACATGAGCTCCTAAAAAAATAGTCTTCCAGAAATATGAAAAAACCCAGGATGCCCACAAAGCCTGTGAGAGGCAGGATGGTGTGTGTAGTTTGTGACATATGTAGATGCGAGGCAAACACAAATGGAAGTTATCTACTATAAACTATTCAGTAACCAGCCCAATGTCATACAGTCTCATCATGGTAACAGCCTTCCAGCTGAGACTGGGGTATTGGTATGTTGATAGCTTCCTCTAATAACTTTGGCCTAAAAAGATAAGCCGCTTTCACATTTTTAACTATGACTGGATTTTTTCAGGGCCTATAATCCTTTTCCAGAAATTGCATTAATGAAAACAGCAATTTAAAGGAAGGGAAAAAAAAAAAAACCTCATGGAAGCAAAACTGCCCCAGCAGAGAAGAGCCACAGCCTCTGAGAAGCCCTTTACTATAGCAGGCTCACAGAGCAAGGTCGGAGTGGAGCTTCATCAGCTCCTGCCAGCCACAACCAACATCTGCAGGACTGAGCTTTGAGGGGGTTACATCCCAGATCCCATTGGAAAAATATCTGAAAGTAAAGCAGTGTTGTCATGGTACTCTCTTCACTGGATACACTTCTTTTTTTTCAAACATCAGAAACTATTTTGCATAATTTCACATCAAGTCTTTATTCGTATTAACGTAGACTTGGGGATGGCAATGTGAAAAGGCTACTGAGCTGATACCACCATCTTCTAATATAACTACTGTTCCATCAGAGTTTTCCATAGCCTAGGAAACTTTTATTTTTTCTTCTTTCTGTTCACAGAGATGTCTCTGCACACTGTATACCAAGCCTGATGAGGGGACACAGAACAAACTCAGAGGAAAGCAGCTCAGAGGTATGCAGCTTCTGGAGCACGTTGCAAGTGTGGTAAATGAAACAAACTACTACATATTCTAATCATCACTATTTATGTAATAAGTCCAATGCAGGAGAGCACCTTCCATCACTCTTGATTATAAGCATGGCTGTACATGAAGACCATAGCACACAGCCCACTGTGGGCCAGCAAGAGCATCACAAGGTCTATGAGAGAAAAATATCTGCAGTCAGCAGCTTTAGTCATTTTATTGTCTTCTCCCCAGTGTAAAACGAATAATTAATAACATAAAACACAATCATTAGTAATCCCATGAAAGGCAAAGCTCCTAAACACTCCCACTAAATGAACTAATACTTTAAGTAGCAACTGGAATAATACACAGTGCAATTGCCCTGAGATAGCTGTTAATGCTTCCTCACTGTCACTGAAAGCATGTCCCATACCATCACCACCATCACCTCCCTTTTAAAATTTCATTTCAGTGCAGCTAAAGAATCACAGTTTTTTAATGCAGTTCCTGTTCAGGGATTCAGGTCTAGAAAGAAGGTTTTGACCCTTTACTGATTCAGACTACATCCAGCTGAGAATGCACTTCTATTTCTGCAGCCTCCACAGTCATTTCAGGTACAGTATATGTGCTTGTAAAAATTTTTGCTTTTAAATATCTAATTCCTTGCATTTCAGCACTTACGAGGATACATACTATTCCCACAAACATTCAGTTTGTCAAAAATCATTTAAGGAAAAACCTTGCCATTTAGAAGTCAAAATTCATGGCAGAGAAAATTTTGCTGATGCTGATGGGTGGATAGAACTGCCCAGAACAAAAACAGTTAAAACACTTTTCATGAAACAACATTTTCAGAACTCCAGAATTAAAATAGGAGTTTTCTATTTAAAAAACTAAAGCAAAAATTCAGTGTTCCATTGCTCTTTTGCTTAAACAAAACACCACCAAAAACCTAAAACATAAATGTTGATACAAGATTTACGCATTTTCCTGTTATTTGACAAAGGCAATTTGTGGTGGTTTAGTAAAGCTGCGGCGGCTCCCTGTCGCAGCCAAGCCATGTGGCCACTGCCACTGCCCTCCCCACCATGGGCCACAGACAGAGAAAGAAAAAAGTTTTTAAAATGCCTTTCTGAGTTGAGATGAGGAAAGTTTAATACAGAAACACGTAAGAAACAATCGCAGTAAGAAAGAAGCAATACACAGAAAAAGGCAATACCGGGGACAAAGAGAGGGAACAGAGCGATCACACATGCCTGGGCTGAACCTCTGAACCTGAAAGTGGCCCCAGGGCATGATGTCAGCATGGTATAGAATAGCTGCACCAAATTAACCCTGTCCTGGCCAAACCAGGACATTATCCACCCTTTATTCTATACCATCTATGTCATGCCCTGCAGCCATTTAACAATCAAAAAGAAATATAATACAATTTATTGGCCATTCTCCCCCCAAATTAAGTCCCCCTGAGGCACACACCAGACTTCTCCATCCTCTTGCATCACCCACCAGGTGCACCCAGGTCCCTGA
>JAVSBS010009296.1:0-12078 GCA_033124195.1 Coracias cyanogaster | reverse complement strand
TGTAGGTGATCCTGCTCTGGCAGGGGGGCTGGACTAGATGATCTTTGAGGTCCCTTCCAACCCCTAACATTCTGTGGTTCACAACACCATGAAGCACACGGCCACGCCACACTGACCAGCCTGGGTGTTGCAGAAGCTCAGATCTCAGTGCACTGCCCAAGGCAGACTAATTGCAAAAAAACAGGGGCCTGTCCTCTGAGATGCAGTTCACATAAAGCCTAAAAAAAAGGTCATACCATCATATGTCCGAAACACAATGGTAGTTTTATTTGCAACACGTTAGCTAGGGAGACTCCAAGCCATTCTGCCTCATGCAAATCAGCAGTGACCCTGTGGGCTTTGGCAAACTGCCTAAGTTTGGGTAGCTCGGCACAAACGCATCAAGCAACAAGGAGCAACAGCAGATGACTTTTAAATTTTAATTAGACAGAGGACTAATGTTTTTAAATGCAACTCAATTCATCTTTGAGGAACAAGACTGCCGAACAGAAATTTCTTTACCTTCCATTAAATAATGGCAACAAAATGACTGATTAATTATGAAAACTACCTTTTAAAAGCCTTGTGGGTGTAGCACCGAGATAGTTGGATGGTGACTAATTTTCCATATCATTCAATATCTGTAATTTGGATTTAAAATGAGATGAAAACAGAAATTGTCAGACTGTCTGTTCCTCCTTTGTAAGGAAGCAGTAGCTAAGTGAAACCCTACCCTAAAATCCACTATGCTAAAGCACTTTATTCTATGCCATAGCCACTGTCATCAATACTCTTGCAGAAGCTGCTTTGTTCCAAGACAATAGCCATTCAAGCCTAAGAAGTTAATGTTGAGATTCAACAAATCCACTGCTACTTTAAGAGACTGCTTGCCACTTATGTGTTTCAAGCACAACAGCTTAATCAGACCTAACTGCAAAGTAATGACAGCAGAGCTGCGCTCTCACAAGTGACAACAGCAGCCAGACTTCACTATGTAGCTGGGGCAAATTACATGGATATTCTGTTGTAACATCTCCTAGGCCGCCTCCTTCCTCCACTCATCATCAGCCTCACTGAAGGCAGAAACAGAAACCATCACTGATCTGCTTTAGGACAGTACTTCAAAGCAAGCTTTTTTTATTCTGACATCTTCAGAGGTTGTTGACACTTAAAAGTCCATATTGATTAGAAACACCAAGGAAACAGTATCCATGTACTTACTTAGCAACTGTATTTATATACAAATAAACACTCTTTATACATTACCCACGCACCTGGCACATGGTTAATTCCACAGTCTATAACAATTGCACCAGGCTTGATCCATTCACCTTTTACCATTTCAGCTTTACCAGCTGCAACCACCAGGATATCAGCTTTACCAACCTATTTAAAAAAAAAAAAAAAAAAAGCAGCCAAAGAAACAATTCTGTATCACATCGGCAGTGGAAAAACACAGAGCCGCTTCAGCAGCAACTCGGATCAGCTTCAACGGTAGTGAAGCTGTGCTCACCCATTGCCACGAGGGATGGCAGGGCACTGTCAGCAATTAAAGGTGGTCAGCAGTTCCTCGGCACAAATTCCTGGAGCCAGAAGTGATGGCCTGTTTTCACACTCCTAACCTGAACTACTGCTACTCAACACCTCACAACCTCCTTGATTCCCAAGTGGATCCTAGAGACCATTTGTAGATAAAAATCAAAGCCTTCCGCATTTTCTTATCTCCCTCTCCTCAAACATCCCTGCATATTCAGCTTCTCTTTTCCATGCTGGAAATATACCCAGCAGCCATCAGTCAGCAGCCAAGAACAGCCCCTGCACAGAACTCTGAGCAGCACTTCACTGCTGTGTGGTTTTATGTCCAGGACTGTGTAAGATGCATCTCCAGGGAAAGCTGACTGTAATTCAGCGCTAACATTCCTTCAGACAGTACTCAGCAAATCTGACAGATCTGGTCACAACGCTGGTGCTAGAGACTCTGACTAAAGCTTGTTGTCAGCCCTTGCACTGCTTCATTCACATTTGCTTAGGAAGCTGCTATCCCTTGGAATTTTCTTTTTAATCTTCAAGGGAGATAAACTATTTTTAACGTTTCATTAAGAATTAGCACTTCAATTGTTAATCAACCTAATGACAGTCTTATTGAACAGCAACTTGATGGTGTGAAGCATTGCAGTGTTTCTGATCTTCTTTGTGAGTTATATTCAAATACACCTACCCCCTTTTCAGCTTTAATACTTGCCTACAGAGCCTGGCAGTGCTGATTGATCTACGAAATCCAAGTAGGTGGCAGCACAGCAACACACTATTTCTGTCACTCACTGCTAAACAGGAAAATGGTACCAACTCCCAGTCATAGAAAATAGACTGGAGAAAAAAAAAAAAAAAAGAACCTGGAGAAAACACTTGGTCTAGCATTTCCCAGCCATTAAAGCAAAACACGACTTGGCGTTTTTGGAAAAAAAACAAAAGCATATGCTGGCCTGCAGGCCACTACATGGAGATTAGGAAGGGATGATTAAATTCTCCGCGCTTGCCCAAAGAAAACAAAACCAGTAATTTTGTTGTTATAATTAAAACCCTCTAATTAAAGGCCAAAAATAATCAGGATCCTACTGCAGTGGAAATATTTACACAACCATGCAATGAACAGTTCTGGGAAACCATTTCGGATGAAAGACAACCCAGACCAAACGACTCAGCAGCAATACACCGAGTAGCTGCGTACAGCAGGCAGCGCTGCCTTGCAGCAGGTAACTACAGCCTCACGCATCCAGCCTGCCCTTACCTCCTCAGCCAGCGTCGAGGTCTTTGAATGGCAAGTGGTTACCGTTGCGTGATTCCAGAGCAGCAGATCATGCATGGGAGCACCAACAATCTTACTGCGACCAACCACTACAGCTCTTTTCCCTGCAACCTGAACGCCTGCACCACAGAAAGTTAGGAAAAAGTAAAAATAGGTCATTGTGCATTCTAGTATGAGGTAACTCAAATGGCTCCAGAGTCTTTTGTTGCTTTAAATCCGGCTTTGCTACTTCAGGATACTCTTTTTCTTCTGGGTTGTGTATGATAGGGAACTGGAGATGGGAGGGAGAAAGGAAGGAACATTTTCGGACTAGTTCTTTTACTATCTGAAAAGGCAGAGGTGAAATGTGGCATCTCAACGGAAGTTTCTATGTGAAGCACAGTCTTGGAACGTGCATAATTTCTCCTCTTACAGAAGACTACTACACTCATGAATAATGGATGGAAGTCTCCTTACCTGTTTGTCTGATAAGTTCCATGCATCCTTTTGGCGTACAGGGAATAAAGCAGTCTCCAAGGTCCCCTCTAGAGAGTTTCCCAGCATTGATGCTACTTAAGCTGCATTTTGAAAGAATAAAAGCCAAGTAAGATTCCCAGCCTCATGATCACCATTCAAAAGAAAAAGAAAAAGAAAAAACCAAACAAAAAAACAAACCCCCAAAAGGTTTGTTTCTGGAGTAGCTGTCATGCTCTCCAGGGGTGAAGTCAGTTTACCCATCTACATCCTTCTCAGGTGCAACAGCATTGGTTATCTTTTCTGTATTGATGGGTTTATCAGAGTCAAGCGGCAGCTGCACTATAAAGCCGTGAACAGCAGGGTCTCCGTTCAACGACGCAATGCACTTTAGGACCTACAACAAGTAAAGACCAAAATCCTAAGGGCTGAGAAACTGAAATATGACTGATGCAAAGGAAAAAGCATAATCCTATCTGGATTAAAAGATACACACAATATGTTCAGTTTTTCCACCCCAAAGTACAAATTACTCAGATTTTTTATTTTTAGAACAATATCTGTTAATGTCTCTAAATTTTACATTGTAGTGTTTTCGTTTTCTTCTTAAAACAAAAAAAATCTCAGCAGGTGTCTGTTCTTTTTTCATGACTTAACATCTATGGGCAAGTAGCCTTTTTTTATAAAATGCGAGGGCAAATATAAGTTCATCTTTTGAGCTCAAAGTGATGTATTTTTTCATTACTGGCTATATTACTTACGTCAGCTTCTGTTGCTGTGTTTGGCAGTTTTATGTGATTGGCACTGATCCCAATCTGCAAATGAAAATACCAACAAATTAGCTGATTTCTGAATTGACATCAGAGATTGATCTGGCTATTCTCTCAGTCCAGCCCAGTCACAGCTACATTTTGTCACGTTTCCCAGGTCTATCTCCTGTTCCTGTAGTTACAGTCCTCTATTATTGAGAAATACCACCAATGAAAGAGAAGTAGAAAGACTACTGCTTTGCCTACTCAGATTGGTCCACAGTTCAACTGTCCTATTCACCTTTTGACATGAAAGTCATCTTGGCTTGACAGCATACTGCCTTGAAATGCCAGCAGAGAAGATGCCAGGTATCTCCCAGGGAAAGAGGGACTCATCTACGCTCCCGGCCCTGCCACGGCATGTACTGTACCACTCGGTGATGGATGCAAGGCAATTGCAGGCACAAGACATTCATGGAAGGTAAGTGCACGGCCACAGGTCAGGAAAGACAGAGCATCAGCACTTCAGACATCTAATGTTGGAGGTGATCACACAAAGCGGTACCAACCCACGCTGTTCTTACCAGAGTACCCACTGGGCTGTCAGATTACACACCTATACAGCTCCCTATAACAAGTAATTCAGGCCTACGTTAAGTTTCTCTAATGTGCGCAAAGTTTAGACAAAACTACTTGATTTGCATTTGTTTTTTTCATATTCAGATTTGACCTACTGTGGGAGGATAAAAAGAAATATTAAGAGTTTGTGCATTACCTCAGCAGCAGCCTTCAGCTTCATATTAATGTAGAGGTTCGAATCATCCCGATTTCCAACCTAAGGTTGAAAACACAGTTGAGTCACTCTGCAGAGTAGAGCCCCAGGCACAGGCTGAGATGGGCTTAACCCATGGATTCTGTTGAGCTACACCGAGGAAGCAGAGGTATTCCTGAATCACTGTAAAACACTCTGATAGAGGCTATGAGCAGCTGGAGCAAACAGGAAAAGTGTTCTTTCAAGTAAGAGGCAGCTAAAGACAAGTTGTCTGATCTCCTGCATAAGCACTATTTACAGCTATTGAAAAACCTTAGAAAAGCAGTGGCCTCCAAAGCAGAAAATACTGCCTGCCATCTCATCCAAGAAAGTTAAATCTCTAGCCAATTAACACGATCAGCAGGTGCTGGTAACATCCAATTATCTGATTAAGGCTTTCAGAAAAGTTGGGCCTCTTTGATACCCAGGAATCTTAATTTTATGCACATATGTGCGCCTTGATGGAGAGATTTCTTACACTGCTCTTTTGAACCTTGAGAATTCTCCTGCCAAATAAAAATTCAAGAAAACAACAACAAAGTGATGCACAAAGCAGCAAGCGGAACAAATGCCGGTAGTTTCTGACAGTATTGGGTTCAGAAGACTGCTTGCAACATCCAGTATGCTTTGTTAAAAGTAATACTCCTTGTAATCATAAGAAAATGAGGGACAAATAAGGAGCACCTGATAAACAAACTTTTCCCCTGGTACTTGGGATCTATCCCTGGTTCTCACAGATTACAAACTGCACGGGTGACCGATTACTCAGCATACATGAATTCTTCTCTGGAGTTAGTCCAAGGGGCTGTCTGCCCTTTACAGTCTAGGTTTAGGTAAAGGTGTCTTGTACAGTGCAGAAAAGAAGAAAGAAAGTAGGCATCAGGAGATGTCAGCAAACAGACCACATATATTGTGCAAAAGAAGACATTCCTGACTACAGGACAAAAAATAAAGATTAATTGACTTATTTTTTGAGTTCAGAAGACATCAGGTGCCTCCCAAGAGAAAAGCACCTATTGCGTGGGGTGCTGCATATCAGAAACGGCTAATTCAGTTAAGTCCTGAGTAAACTGAAAACCAGACAACTGAGAGTATTGGTATTAAGAGATGAACTCCAAGCCCGGACTGTTTGCCCTCCTTACTAAATTTTAAATAAAAGACCTTCCTCCTTCCTTCTAAATCCCTGAAGACAAATCTTCTGTAGACATGATCTTGCTAAAGCTAATGCAAAAGAAAACTAGAAAAAAAAAAACCAAACACAAATAATTTTGCTCCTGGCACTGAATAGAAGCATGGTCTTTGTACAGTGGTCTTAGCACTAGAATCCAGAGACGGGCACCAAGAGCTCTTCAGGATCTCAAAATACTGAATAAGAACAGAAGCCACTTCTCTAAGCGGCCACTTCCAGTTCATCAATCCTTTGTGGTCACGCAGTTCCTTCCTGTTACATTACACTTGCTGCTGCCAGTCGCCTTCTGATCTAAGCACGAAAAGTTTCCATTTTTTATAGCCACCAAAAAAAAAAAAAGAAAAAAAGAAAAAAATCTAATCTTAATTCTACCCAAGACAGGCCAAACTCCTGTACTTAGGAGTGCTTTTTTCCTCTGCACTTACACTTCTGACAGACATCAAATTCAGCAATGGCATTTTGTTCCATTCCCTGCACTCAAAAGTCTTCTTCGCCAAAGATCTTTTAGTTGTGGGTTTTTTCACCTTTTTTTATTTCCCCCCACCCCGTCCCTCTTGTCTCTCCAGCTCTTGACATTACAGCAAACCGAATCCCTTAACAAACGTTCCAGTTGAAAGACTTCTGGTTACAAACATCTCGGAAAGCTGACAGGCTCTGGGGCTTGCACAAATGCAGACTTGAAAAAGTGTCTACAAGCACCCTTACTTTGTAATAGGCAAGAAGCCTATTTTGACAATTTCATAAACACAACCTTCAGCGAACTGCAAGGGCCTGATGAAAATTAAAAAACCACACCAACCCCAAATCCCCAAAATGTTTCTGGGCCCCAGCACTTGAGGAAAAGACATCACAGAACTGTGGTACCATCCCACAGGGACCTCTGCTCTTCTGTTCCCTATAAAATGTCAGCTTCAATGAAGCTCATCAGCCATGCACTTACCATTGCAAAGCAACACAGATTTTCTGTAGTTGACATTAAATAAAACAATACCTGCAAAATCGCGAGTCCTGGTCTGAAGCCTGGAAATTTCTCTTTCATCTCAATAACTTGGCTCTTCAGTCTCTCTCTCACTTGTCTGAAGAGGGATAAACAAAAGGCAGAAGTTAACCAAGGTGCTGAATTCTCATACAGTGGTAAGTCAGAAGTTGAAAAGATGACAGGTGGGCAGAGTGGCAAACACACACTTACACCCTGAGTACACAAGACTCAGCAATCTCCAAAAAAGATTTATGTCCTTAAATAATTACGACACTTTGAAAGTTTTGAAGTTAAAGAAAAAAAAATTTTTTTAAGTCTACATTGTGCTTCTTCACCCTCCTCTTCATGATCTCATAGGATACAGGGTAAAAAAAAGTACAAAATTTGGAAGGGACATTTCTGGGATTTCAAACTCCATACTTGAAAGCAAATCCTTTTTCCACATCTATGATACCAAATCCACCTGTCTTCCACAGGCACCAGTCAACACGGTCACACATGCTGTCCTGGTAAAGGATGATGAATCTGCAATTGTAAAACTCTGGAAAACAGCTAAAGAATCAGGAGGTACCCAAAGATACACCTCTTCTACAGTTGGTCAATACTATGCGTTCTTATTGCCCACCTGCTTGGCCTGACCCAGAATGGGTAGGTTGTGGATCTACACTCACCCTCCAGTCTGCTCTGTGCTTGCCAACACACATGCAAGAAAATGTCCCCAGTCCAACAGCTTCCAAATAGCAAAGATTTTTTCCATGGGATCAGGAAGGAGAATGGGAGGTGGACAGAGGTGAAGCAGTGAGGAAAATTAGTTAAACCCTGGTACACAGATCAGGTCAACTCTTCAGTGAAGTTTAAGGATACAATTATTAAATCTTAGAAATGGATGCATGAGGGGATTCACTGGTTAATCACCTCAGACATCAACTCATTCCCCATTTACTATGCAATGTTAATAATGAGTACTCATCACTGATAAATTAGCTCCAGACAGCTCAAAAGCCAGTGTCGCCACCCTCCCCAGCCTCATGCTCCTCTAATTTCTCAGTCACTGTCTGGCCCCACATGCATGATCTTTCACCACAGAAGATGGTAGGGAAGAGGTCCTAGTGCCAGGCCAAATGTGCTCTTTCAAATTTGAAATTCTGCCAAAAGCCAGGGTGCAGCCCCAGCACCACTGCTCTGTCACCTCACCAGAGGCAGGTGGGATTTAGAGAGAAGAATTGACCAGTTGTGCCCATCAGATGGGCTCACGGAGGCTGTGGCACTTTACTGCAAATGTAGGAGATGCTCAGAGAAAAAAGTCAGGTAAGCAAACCTCACAAGACACTAGAGGCTTGACAGGTCTGTCTTGCTCCATGTAACCTCCAGCCCTTGTCCCACCCACTATTCTCAAAGAGACAAAGGTGCTACCATCACATTTAGCAAATCTGCCTTGGGCCAAGCACCCTACCATTTAAAACACAGATGGTCTTCTTATGCTCATCAACCTTCCTTCTCAAGTGGAACCAGAGCTCCTAGACTGGAGGATGTGCCAGTTCATTAAAAACAAGGGTACGCAGAGTAAGTAGCTGATGCCAGCTGGGAGGCTGTGATTCCTGCCATATTGGGCAATTCCAGGATGACAGACAGCCAGGGAAGCCAACTCTGCCTTGAAACTATGAGCTCCAAATCAGAAATGCCAGAGGCAAGAAAGGGAAATGGGAGCAGCACATGGCTCTGCTGCAACCCAGCAGCACTGATCCCAGAGGAAGGTTGCAGTTGGCCCAGCCTGAAGCAGCCCTGAGGCTGCTCTAAGTCTCATCTCAGGGGAATGACACAGCCTCCTACTCCATTCCAAACCATGCATCTCTCCTACGAAATCCTGAATCACAGTCAGAGCTCTGCTGCACCTGAGGAGTGGGTTCAGAGTATTTATAGCTTTGTGTCTGGCCAAGCTGTTCAAAGTCTCTTAACAGGCTTTGGTAAAAGAGGTTGTTTCCAATTTTACTTAAGAAATAGTAGTTCCTAGGCTTCCTTTAGCTAACACCTCTGTAAAAGACTTGACACAAAGACTGGCTTGCTATGACACTGTTTTCTGAACTCATCAGCCCTGTCCTAGCAATTCTTCATGCCAAAGTGACAGAAGTTCATCTGCTGGGTGGCAAAAATCACCAACTGCCTCTCCTTACACTCCAGCTGTAATCCCCTAGAGAAGGCACCAAATCTACAGCTGCAGACAGAACAGGGCCTGAGCTCATAAGGAGCCCATAGCAAAAATGCAACGATCTCAAGGAGCATCAGAAAGCCACCGTGGCCTCTGAGTAGGTGCTGCGGGCCAGCTCTTTGAGGGAGCTATTTCTGAGAGCAGCCTCCAGTGTTCCAGTAAGGAAAGCACAGCACTGCTTTGTCACCTGCAAACAAAAAGAAATACAAATAAACGTAATATAATTTATGACACAGTGAAGTCCTCGAAAATGATTGGTGGGAGAGGATCTCAGGTTTGGGTTTTACTTTTAATCCAGTCTTCTCAGTGCAGGAGAAAAAAGCCCACGCAAGTTCCCCTCCGTGAGGCAGGGCTGTCGTACACTTTCACCCCCAGCAGCCATGACTGTTCACGTATTATATTGCTGACATTTTCTGTAGTTAGGCACTAGCTCACTTCCCCTTCAGCTGCAGAAGGACGGTAATGCATAAACTCACCAAGTGGTGCTGCCAGAACTGATTTGCTTCAGGGGCCTTGAATCAAGAAATCACTTGTTAGACAGCCACCTAGTGTTAAGTCCCACTGCTCTCTAGTTACCAGATAAGGCAGAGGTGCAGAGGCTTGAGAGAAAATTAAGAAAAAAATATTTAAAATCCTTGTTTTAGCTCTACAGACTTACAAATACAAAATAATCTTTGATGCTACCAGCTGTTTAGTGAGACAGTTTGCAAACTTCTATCATGGACTTCAGGTCTTCACAAAGATAAAAGGTCATATTGATAAATTAAAAGCATTTTTATTATCTGTACGGAAACACTTTTAAATCTTCAAACATAAATTTGCAATTGTATGCGGCTGTTCCTCCAAAAACCTTCCCTCTGACGCCAAGCCCCCCTCTGTGCTCACATGCTCTTCCACAAACAAACTCACACTGCAAACAAGGGTCCAGGGTCCACACAGGTTAAGGCCAGCACATGGCTCTAAGCACACAGTGCAAAAGCCAGCTCTAAAGCTTAAAAAAAAAAAGTTAGCCTTTCTGAATTTAAGTGTATTTCTGAGAACCAAGGACAAACCACACTCCTCCAGCTCTGCTGTAATGGAGAGACTCACAGCTCCTGTGCTAGTGCCTCCTCAGGCAGATCCACCACCACATCTGTAGAATTATGTACACACAATGGCTCAGGTGGCTGTGGTGCAAACATACACATCACCATACTGAAGATGACCGCCAGGCTGTTTCTGTCCCTTCTCTGGGTAATAAGGTCCTGGGTCTTATGTGAATACCGCTAAATGTATAACCTAGCAAATACCCTCTTCAGAGACAATGATGCTCTAGAAGATGCCTGTCCCAAAAGAGGAGGGTCACAGAGCTCCCAAAAGTTCCAGAACATGCATCAGAAGTGCTCGTGCTGCAGCCATCCAGAAACGGCTGCATAAGGCTCATGGTCCTCCCCAGGTCCTGCACAATCTTGGCCAGGGCTGTTGTCCCTGTAGCCATTCCTCCTTAGAGCCTGCAGCACTGCCACTGCTCACTTTCTGTTGCCCCCATGAGAAGAAAATAAACTGGAGAAGTGGAAGCTTGTCCTTCCACACTGCAAACCTCCATGGCACCATGTCCTAACTAGTAAGACAACTGTTTTATTTTCAAATACTGTGACGAGGCTGCAAGCAAGCTTGCCACAGAACATCCTACTGGCACCCAAAAAAAGAGACCAAAAGGAATGTCTCCAGGGGGGCAGTTACAGGTTGGCTATTCCAATGGAGTGGCACTGGAATGGGAACTGCCTGGGGAAAGTCTATTTGAACACTGCAGGCAATTCAACTGACAGCTCCAGTTGAAGGAAGACACTGTTTAGAGAGCAGAGCTGGAACCTATTCACAAGATCCTGGCACACCATCATTATCTCCTAGGGGAACAACCTGCTTCTTTCTACCACTTCCACAGTCCTACAGTTTTTAATCGCTCTTTCAGTTGTGTCAGCTGAAATACTTGTCAAATACACTCTTCAGGCCAGATAAACAAATGAAGATGCTTTTTCTTCTTTTATCATGTCCAGAACACTACCCGAAAGAGGGCCACAAAATGGCCGAGCTAAAGAAGCAATCATCCGTAGGGATGGGATAGGCAGCATGTGCGGAACATCTCAAATGTGTCTGGCTGCCAACAGAACAACAGAGTTTAAGTTTCACATAGGGCTGAGTCTATAAAACTTATACAGAAGAGTTTGCCCCAAACAAGAGTTACCGTGAACTGGCACCATCAGCTTCCTCTGCTGCAACACCAATCACACCAATGAGGTGTGCCTCCCAAAACAAGTACCACATGCAACACTCAGCCATCAGGTGATTCAATCAGAGGACAACAGAACAGAAATAGGTTAAGGACTCAAGCCATGTTTGCAGGGCTGCAAGCACTTCAGACAATACTCTGGGCCATATCTACAATGGTCTATCTTCATGAAGAGTGATATTAAGATTTTCTTCCTTCCACAAAGGGGACATGGCAGTCTTCTACGTGTTCTTCCCCCTAGAAATCCCTCTTTCCGTGTAACCTGGTGCTGATGCCCACAGATAACAGCGCTGTGGCCCTGCTATCCACTGGATCATGTTTTCTCCTAGCTGCAATACCCCTTGATTGATTCACCTCATCTGTTAATATTTGACTGACTTGCAAATGCTTCTTCAATTAAAGGATAAAGTAACTAAAAACACCCCCTAAAAGATAGTAACCAAAAAGACTTTGGAGTTGAGTCAAGTCAGAAACATTCCCTTTCTACAACAGGCAATTCAGTTGAAAATTCCTAGAAAAACCACATGCCTATCACTGGTTCTGCTGCCAGACTCTTGGCCTGAGGTGGACTCTGGAAAAGAGGAATCCTCTGGACCAGCACTTCTCTAGAGAGTCTAGAAGAAAGAAGGGACAGGTA
>JAVSBS010009295.1:0-17753 GCA_033124195.1 Coracias cyanogaster | reverse complement strand
CAGAGAAGGGCAACAAAGCTGGTGAAAGGGCTGGAAAGCATGCCCTATGAAGAGCAGCTGAGGGAACTGGGCTTGTTTAGTCTGGAGAAGAGGAGACTGAGAGGAGACCTTATTGCCCTCTACAACTACCCAAAAGGAGGTTGTAGCGAGGCTGGTGTTGGTCGCTTCTCTCAAATTACTAATGATAGAATGAGAGGAAATGGCCACAAGTTGTGTCAGGGGAGGTTAAGATTAGATATTAGGAAGAAATTCTTTACTGAGAGAGTGGTTGGGCACTGGAACAAACTGCCCAGGGAGGTGGCGGAGTCACCATCCCTGGAGGTGTTTAAAAAACTAGTAGATGCAGCACTTGAGGCTATGGTCTAGTGGCTAGGCGAGATGTTAGGATGAAGGTTGGACTTGATGATCCTGGTGGTCCTTTCCAACCATTATGATCCTATGATCCCTAGCCTAGTAGCTAACTTACACCTCTTTGGGTAGTAAGACTTGGGGTTTTTTTTCCCCCTACCTTGTTCTGGAACAAAAATAATGGAGATTGTATGAATTGTTTTGTTATCTCCAGTAAACTGTACCCCTCCTATGAATTCAGAGTGTGCTGCAGCCCTTGAAGATGATAGGTCTAGTCTTTTACAAATAGTTACCTCAAGTTAAGTCCTACAAATTATATCAACAGACCCTGGTGAAATGAAACCTTCCTTCCCACAAAGCAGCCTGAGATGGCACAGTCCTGAGAGATCACATTAACATACCCTAAATAAAGATGAGTAGAATTTTAGAAGCTTTAAAAAGAAAAGCTGGCCTAAGTAATAAGACATAAAAAGAAGGAAAATTACCAAAATCTCACAAAATCCTGAATCAAGAAGCAAGTCTGAAATCAAGCATGATCTTTTCCCTCCCTGTTGAAAGTATGCTTTTGAAATCCGTCTTTCTGCTTTTTTACCTAGTCACCTACCATTTCATAGTCTGGGCTTTCCATCCTGCTTTTCAAACTGTGAACTAGTTGAACAAGTGGCTTCATTCTGCAGTTAAAACAAAACCAAAACTTGTTACATCAACAGTGGGAAACGCATACACTTACCTGGAGTGGTTTAAAGTAATAATAACAATAATTTTAAAAGATAAAAAAGGTGAAAGTAGACGTTATCATGGCCTAGGATTTTGAAAAATGAAATTTGCCCCTCTGTGTCATCCTGCACCTTAGAAAAATTGAAAGTATCAGCACTATTGTATTGTTTTACCAAGTCTTTCTTAGAAAGCCCCTATACTCATACCTGCCTCTAGCAAGACCTCTTTGCCTTCTTTTATGGCAGACCTGGAGAGAAGCCCATGTAGCTCAAAGTCACATGAACTTGATAGGAGATGCTTGTGGTCACTGTTACACAGGTCTGGCAGTAACTGCTGCGTTTGACGGGGAAAATAAGAAATTTTCCTACCAATAGAAAGCTTGGACTTTTGCTGCTGCTTTTAAGGTGAAAACATTTCATTTAAAAACATGGCAGATGCTGCTGAGATGTTCTGTGGAGGCTGTTGCTCAGGTACAGGCTTTCATTCACTTCCATTTTTTCACAGAGAGCAAAATCTTTGGGAGCACAGGAAAAGTAATTCTCCATATCCTCCATGTCTGTTGCTCTTTGAGAGCTCTGCATCACACAGATCACTAAATATTTAGTAACCAAACGTGCCTCCCTCCACAGACAGCAGAATTTGCATGAAGCTGTAACAAGGCTGATCTTGGAAGGCTTACTATGGCACTGCAGACAGCAGTGCCTGACTCTTTCTCTAGAACTAAAGGAAGAATGGTAGCCTTGCACAGATCCTATCCAGCCATTCTCCTTTTCCGTTAGCAAAGTGCTGGGCTAATCACTTCCCAAACTACTGTTTGCATTTTAAGCCATTTAGAAATCTCCTACCCAGGATATGAAGCCCACTTCTGTAGGGTCTCTTCATCATCTTCATCACACAAATCTGCAAACGCCGCTTCCAGATCTTCTAGCTGACGAATACGGTTTTCAACACAATCCAGTAAGTCCTCCTTTACATAAGCATATGTAAAAGTATTTTAGGAGAAAAAAAACAGGTAAGACTGTCAGGTCTTACCCTATGATTTAAATTCTGAAATGACTGATCTACTGGAGTTGGGTAATCAGAAACAATAGATTCATTACTACATAACATCTTTTCAAGAGGATCAGAATGAATGCCTGCAGAAGCTGTTATACCTTTAGAATAAATCACCTCTCTTCACTCTGTCTTTCCAACAACAAATAAGAAAGACACATCTGCATTCCAACAGGATACATTGGGGAGAGCTAAGAAACTGTCTATGACTAATTGTTGAATTAGCACTGAAATGCTCAGATAAGTACAAGCTTTATAATGTTATAATGAAAGGAGAATTTAATTTTTAAAGGTTGTTTTTTTTTAAAAAATTATTACATCAAATGCATTTTCAGAAAAACAAAACGGAATTTGATGTTTTGAGCTTCAATCAACTCTGCATGCCTGAAAAGACATGGAATTAATTTAAAATGTCAGTTATTGCTCTGATCCTGGAAAGGTTTATACCCTTCCTTAGAAAGTTCAGAACACGTACAGAGGTAATCTTGGAGTTAGGCTACATACATGAATATGGTTGTGCATGCAAACATTTGCAGAAAGAGATCCTACATAACGTATCAAAAGAAAATAAATGCTTGGCATATCTGGTATTAAAAGTGCTCAGCGCAGTGGTGTCTGAAGGAAATTAAATAGCACTCTGAAACAGATGAGTAACAATTAAGAACATAATTCCCTTTTAGGATTCTGCTGGCGGTATCATATAACAGATCCTGCTTCTTTTGGCCAGTGATGTCAATTTTGGGCTAATTTTTAAGAGGAGCTGAGAGAGTATCAATCACTCATGAAGTACAGCCTTATAATTCTAAGGTATGAATAAGACACTTTTCTAAGTATCACCAGTAACTAACCTTAAAGACACATCTGATCCCCCTTTATACTACTTAAAAACGAATACTCAAAGAAAAAAGCTCAAACCACCACAATATTATCTTGTAGTACAATGGAAATGTAACCATACTCTGGAACTTTAAGTGGCTAGACATCTAGGATATTTTCTGAAACTCTGATGAACACAAAGTTCATTAGTTTTCTACCTTCAAAGCCTTTAAATTGACTGTATCACTATAAACCATCCATGAACCTGGTCATGTCTTGTTCAGTTCTACATCTACCCATAACTCACTGTCTGCTAACCATTTCAGTTGCCTCCTATAAATTTGTTGGCTTTTGTAAATAACCTATGCCCTGAAATCATACTGGGAACTTACATCACAAGTGTCTGTCCCTTCCATATTTAAGTTTTAAATAGGTAATTGTTTTTATTGCTGATTGACTAAGAAATATGAAAATCAATTGCACAATCTTCCACATATCTCCATTTCTTTATACACCCATATTAATTAGGTTTCATTAATCTGTGATAATTATATGTGTTGAATCTCTCTGTAATAGTGTTCAGTTGAGATTATGAAAGCAAAGACAAGATCTTGTTTAGAAATTACCTGGGGTTGTGAACCACTAACATGGCTGTCTCCATAGTCTGGCCTCAGGACTGAATGACTATTTTGGCAGCTACAGCAGGCTTACATTTCCATTGTTCAGAAGCATACAACACATACCATGAAAAGTACATTACAGCGGTATAATACTGTCCTTTCCCCATCTAAATAAATAGGTAAAATACCAGGAAGGCACTCAGCACAGCCCTGACTATTAAGGAAGAGCAACTAAGCAAGGAAGGGAGACACTGTAGGGAAGAAAAAAACAAACAGAAACAACCCACAAAAAAACCCCAAATGAACAAAAACCCCAAAGCCCTGTTGAGCCATAAAAAGAAGCTTGCAGATAACTTACTATGTTTTCATTTTTTCCTTGTCAATTACCACTTGTTTACATAAATTAATTTTCACATTAATGCTAAATATTTATGAAGCTCACACAGTTTAACTAAAACGTTTAACAGGAAAAAACTCCTAAGATGCTGCTGATTAGCATTCAGCATGCTGCATAGCTTAATTGGAGACCACTTCATTATGCACCTTTCATAGGTTCCTTGTCATAACTCATTTTTCTTGAGTAAATCAAAAGACTTGTTCCCCCATCATTCCATAATGAAATACCATACCTCTGTTGCATTTCTATGAGGCTTCTTGAAATTGTACAACTCTTGCAAAAGCTCATATTCTGTCTTTGAAAAAGAAAAGGCCAAATATTAAGCTCTTCACATGAGAAACAAAATCCACAAAGCCCTCCTTCTTCTTAAAAAATAATTTGATCACTACATCATTCCTCTAGTACTGCAGATAACTTTCTAGAAATGCAGGTGAAAGAAGAGGCTGTAAGGCTTGGGAAAGCAATACCTCACGGCCTCAGCCAAGCATTTTGCAATTGCTTAATTTTAAATCTGAGATGAAGAACACAGATTTAAAAGCTAAGTATTTACAGTCTGTTAGTGAGTCTCTGTTCTTAAACAGTGATACAATCTGTCATCCCTCCATGCTGAATCTTGCTGTGGGCATTTGGAACATTACCTTTGGAAACCCAAGCACAGCTTTTATGTCCCAAGCAACACGGAGAAGCGAGCCATGCACCTTTGATCTTGAATATGCACTCAATAGCTATTTCAAATGTAAGGAGCTACCTCTATTAGGTTGTTGTACTTCTTTGGAGCATACACTCCCTTAGAACGTGTCTCGTTCAAATATTGCCATGCTTCATTAATCATGATGAGCTGATCTGCTAATTTAGCTTGATGAAAGTTTCTCCATAGACGTAAACGCTAGGACCGGTACTCTTTTGTGAATGGTAAGAGGCCTCTCCCTCGTCATGCTTACCTGCGTGTACATTTCTTTGAACGGATTTTTAACTGAAAAAAAATCTAAGTCAATGTCTAAAACATATGCATCCCCTTTCTGCAGTACTTGGCAGACATCTTTAACAACTGCCCTTATTGGGCATTCACTGTTTCTGAGAGAGCTTGAAGCTGAGCACTCTGACAATGTTTCTGCCTTGTTTGGGGCACTTGTGTTTTGTACTTCCTTCTTCTTCAGACTTGGAATGCTGTGATCAAGGTCACCAGAAGCCACCGATGAAGAGGCAGATGCAGCGCTTGCTGTGTCATCTGTATTTAGCTTCAGTCTCTTAGCAGATGCCACTTCGTCATTTTCTTCCTGGCTGTTTGATGCTTCGGTAGGATTGATGAGAATGACGTGTAAATTTAAAGGCTTCTGATTTTCTAGCTGATCAGCAGGGACGTAAAGACCGTCACTTAAAAAGTAATTATCTGTCCCTGTAACCCTACAATTGACAATAGCTCACAGTTAATATACATCTTTGCAAAGAGCTTACGAAAAAGCATGTACACTTAAGGGATTCTGAGAAGAATAAATACACAATTGGTGGGTAACAAAAGCAGTAGAACTGTGTACACAAAATCATTCATTTTTATCCGCAGGTTTTTAATTGATGTTTTTTATACTACTCTATTGTTGAATCTATGCTATTCCATACCATGCTGACATCATGCCCTGGGCCAGTTCTGGTTGAGGGGCCAGTTCCGGGTTCAGCGTGGGCATGTGTGATCGCTCCGTCCCTTTGTCCCCAGTATTGCCTATTTCTGTGTATTGCTTCTTTCTTACTGTTGTTATTGCTTTTCTTACTGCAATTGCTTCTTACATGATTCTGTATTAAACTTTCCTTATCTCAACTCAAAAGGGCATTTTAAAACCTTTTTTTTTCTGTGTCCACGGCAGGGGAGCAGCAGCAGCGGCCATGTGGCTCAGCTGCCAGTGGAGACTGAACCGCCGCAGCTTTACTAAACCACCACAGATAATAATAACAATGCTTTAAATAACAAGATTACAGACATCAATTACATAAAAAATAAAATTGTCAAGAACAAAAATTTAAAGACAAGGCTTTAAAAATCTTAGACAATTTGGATCTCTCTCATTATTTTAACCTAATTACTTCCTGCATCCATAGAATAGTTATGTCATTGAGAACTTAACTTTGTATTTAAGAAAGCAAATTATCTGTTGTAGAAATTCACTAGACCAGTTCCTTAGTTCATGCAGTTTGAATAGAGCTAGAGTTACAGTAAAGTACATACTTGAGGACTTCGCCTTTTCTGTTAAAAACTAGAATGGGCTTAGAGGAGAGAAAGATTATTTCAGCCATTTTAGCTTTGTTGTTTAGAAGATTTATGGAAAAAGACCAAAACACCCCTGATGTTCTTATTTTCTCTCCATAGTGGTTTAGCAGATTTTATGTTTGATTACTTTAGAATTTTCTGTCTTATATCTGAGTTAAAATACTGTCATCTTTTCTATGTCTTTGATGTGAGAAATAGAATTACATATCACAGAAATCCTGGAAACAGAATCTTTTGAGTCCTAGGAAAAATTGTGTGAATGAATTTGGATGCACCACTGTGAAACCCAAACTCAAGCAGTTTGTGTTCTAGGAGGTAAAAAGAGAGAGAGCTCTTACTACTTCACACCCGCCAAAGGATGATAGTTATGTGTAGAATGCCTGATGTGAAAGATTTAGCTATAGTTTTTACACAGATTAGCAGGAAAAGGGAAAAATAAAAGGAAACATAATAGATTTGAATTCATAATGTGCGAGGCTGGTAAAAAAATCCTGAATTTACATACAAAAGAATGGTTATCATACAAATGCATTTAAAAATCTAATATGTTTGAAAACTATTCACTGTCTGTGATTAAATTAAGTCTTTGAGTAAATAAATATTTTTATGAAATGTTTCTGTATAAAATAAAATACCTGTGGCTCAAATTCAAGTTCATTGAAAACAAATGAGTTGGCAATCTAGCATCTAGTGCTTTAATGTAGCAAATGGACTTAGTTCATTTTATGATGGGTAAAAGAAATAATATGACTGTACATTTGGGATACCTCAATGGATTGTGATTATATTACTCATCCTCATACAACTTGCTTCTTATTCTTATTTGCAAGTCCGACAGTGATCAGATCAATCAATCTACAAATGATAGACTAACATGAAAACAGCTTCAAAAGTTAACTCTTGTTGACTGGCAGGTGTTCTTATCAGATAATACTTATAAAATTATATATATTTATTTAATAGAACTGACATATATTCTCTTTATATAAAAATACATAAACTGTTCATATATATGTACACCTGTATATGTACATTTGCATATATATATATATATATTTGTGTGTGTACATATATGCGCTAACCTATAGATAAATCATAAGTCACAGACAGAGGAAGAGACAAAAGCGTATCCATCTCAGGTCCACCAACACTCACTAGTCTTTGAACTGCTTGTCTGTGAAGACCAGGACTGACAAGGTGCTGTCACTAAGCTCAGTATGGATTTGCCACAGGAATCACGTGGTGACATTTGATGGTGAGGAGATCAGTCAGAGCTAATGGCATGGTCAATGGAGAGAGTTAGTCCGAAGGTGGCATCAGGTTTGGAACTTTATGTCTTCCTCTGGACAAGCATCTTTCTACCTATAACTACAGGGATCCTAGAGAGACTGTGCTCTTAAAAAGGGCGTCAGAATAAAGCGGTATCATGCTCATTCTGCATGATAGGAATGTTATATGCTCTCAGTGTCTGTGTGAGAGAATTCTTGTATGACTTAAAAACAGGTCAAAGTAGAGTGACAGTAAAACAGCATGAGGAAAATCTACTTAATTGATATATTTGCTTCTTTTATTTGCCTGGCTTAATTGAGCAGCTAATGCCAGTTTCTAGGGCATATACTGGATGACATTAAGTCTCTTGTATATAATCAGGAAAATGATATCCTGCCAACTTCCCAGTTGTGAGCCACAAACGTTGTCCTCCGGCTACACAAAACTAAAATATAAAATGTTGTCATAACTTGCTAATAGGCAGAAATTATTTGCTTTCTGCATCTTGTTAGACTAAGTATAAACTGTACCATTTCTTGTTTTATTATTTACTTATTTCTCTCTCTTCCTGTGGAGTAGAAGAAAGTATTCCTGAAAGCTATTGGGGTTGAGGGTCAGTGCCAAAAGAAATCTGAAATAAAATTGTCCAAAACAACCATCGAAGTTGTGCATTCCTCTGGCATTTTTTGTTACATAGATTATAATATTTTCCCTTAGGATATAATCCTATTCTCCTGACAGTGGGTACTTGCTTCTGGCTATGATTTTCAAAAGGATATAAGTTACTTCAAAGCATGATTTTTATCAGTTTGAAATGAAGCTGTGCCTCTGAATTATGGAGATATTTAAAAATTGCTTTCCTTTCACTTTAGCAAAGTACACTCAATTCTCTAATATATGAACACAGATTACTTTTTATCTTTGAAACATTTCTACATATGAGAAAATACATCTTTTTTTTTCTTACTACACATTCTTTCCTTTATTGTCAGAGAAAAAAAATTTTTTGGCTGATACATCATTTTAGGATGATAGCATAGAGAGTTCTCCCACTCATCATACCTTCCTCACCTAAGTTTGCTCACCACTGCCTCGTAACAGTTGTTCAGTGATCAGTTTAGGGTGGGCAAATTCACAAATGCTTTGATAGTAGCCTAGAAAAGTAAGCGAGTCCTGTGTTTCTGTAAAGTTCACATCTTTGGCATCCCAAAGTCATTACCAGACTGACAGCTACTTGGGATATTCCTTTTCTTTGCCTCCTTTTCAAAAAATAGTCTGATACTTCTGCTCTGGATATGGCTATAAGCCCACTCAAAAGCAAAAGAGGTAAAATGGTATCTCAGGAAAAAGAAATTAGTCTTTAGTGAAAATCAACTTTCCATTTAACAGACTTTCTAATTCTGCAATTCTTTTTATTGCTGTAAGTCATAAGGCAATACATATATGTGAATGTTGTAATATATTTAAATATTGAGTCTAAAACTGAATCACTCATCCGTCACTCAATTTTTCAGACTGGAAATCATTTGGGACAGGGGCACCTATTTCCTTACGCAATGTGAAACACAATGGAGCTTCTATACTTCTGCTCCCAACTCATCTAAACACAACATAATAACTTTTAAAATATAACATAGCTTTTATGTAACCTAGCATTAGATTTCTGCTCTTGCATTGTAAAATATGGGAAATAAGTTTGAATTTTTTCATATTAAAAGTTCAGAAAATTTGGATTGTGCTAACACAGAACAAAAACAATGTTTGAAACCGTGAAAGTTACTGTGAAAAATAGTTTCCCTGTGCACTCCAGAAAGGAACCAGTTCTTGGCTTAGGTGATTTCAAACATAGATCTATATTTCCTCATGACAAGAACACCTGCAAACAAAATATATGCACTAAAAAATGGGTTTGAAAATTCTAGCTAGTCAGAAATTTTCATAAAACAATGTTTCTTTAAATAATATCAATTCACAAGCAGAAAAGTAAAATCCATCAATTTCAAAGTGCCTTGTAGGATCACAGAATCACAGAATCATAGAATCACAGAATGTTAGGGGTTGGAAGGGACCTCAAAGATCATCTAGTCCAGCCTCCCTGCCAGAGCAGGATCACCTACAATAGATCACAAGGATCAGGGAAGCTTAAACTTCATTAACAATTACAAATTGTTTTGTTTCAGGCCTAATCAAGCCTGAAAACAGAATAAAAACATGAATCAGAAAGTGTTTGTTGGCCAAAAGGTAGTCAAAATTTAAGTCACAGTATGTGTATTCCTTCCCTTCAAAACCCACAGATAGATACTCCAACACAATCAGAGTCAGAGAAAAGACCCTGTGTTGTGGATGTGCATGCAGATAACAATGAGAAGTGAAGGTAATGGAATCTGTTACCAGGTGATCACTGTTGTAATGGAGGTGCCAAAATACAAGACATTTTCAGATATTCATAAGCATGAAGAGAAAGAGTATCTACTGAAGAGGGAGGAGAAGAACCATCAGCAAAAGATAAAAGCAGTAATATGGACTCAATACTTACAGAAATTTATCAGCTAAAACATGTATTTCATTAAAGTTATAATTTAGTGAAATACTTCACATCAAGTCCAGCAATTTTAAACTTTCATGAAAAATTTCAGAGAGCATCTATATTAATATTACATTTAGCTTTGATTTTTTTTTTTTTTCTGCTTTAACATCTTGTTAGGAGTATTTTTTTATGTTCAAAGTTCAGGGCAACATCACATGTTGCTCTGCATGTCTTAGCTTGGCTTAAAGAGATTTTGTCTTTACATTTTTTTCCCCTCCCAACTGATTCATTCAGTTTAGCCATTTGCTAGTCCTTTCCCTAACTGAAGGCTTGTTTGTGTTTGGTTGATGCTGTGCATTTTGGTAGCAAGAGTAAACTGGTTTCTGATATAGCTCTATTAGTACCAGCAGAAAACCAGATGGATGCCTATTCCTCGTATCTCATCCTCATCTCTTTTATACTCTTTTCTCTGTTATTATACAATTTGTTTTTCAAAGACCTATCCTGATGTTCAACCTCTTCTCCAGCTTGGTCTCTGAAATTCAGTAGAAGTTCAAATCAAAATGGTTACTTACCACGTTTTCTGCTAAGTGCAGGATACAAAATGTCTGTTCAGAAACAATGCCCAAAAGGTTACTATAGAATTAAATTGGCAGGTTTAAAGAGGTTAAAGAGAGAGAGAGATCTGAGGTGTAGAAAAAAAATACCATGTCATTCTGAAGCTTTGACACTGGTTTAACACTACAGAAATTTTGCTTTTTAACTTTTCCTTTTGAGAAGTATATTGAGATATGGAAGATACTAACCAGCTATACAGTTACTACATACACACAGGTACAAAGTTTTTCATTAGTAAAAAATTTGGAGATCAAAAAATGTATTTTTTAGACATTTACTTCCAACTATTTCAAGCACGGAAGAGCAATCAAAAGCAAATCATGAATGTGCTATCCTCCTTCTTGTTATTATCGCTGCTACTTAACAGAATTTCGTTAATTGGAAATGTCTTCATTGGAGGATATATCA
The DNA here is from genome assembly GCA_033124195.1 of Coracias cyanogaster. Taxonomy (NCBI): domain Eukaryota; kingdom Metazoa; phylum Chordata; class Aves; order Coraciiformes; family Coraciidae; genus Coracias; species Coracias cyanogaster. Next base: position 6,720 of record JAVSBS010009295.1, on the reverse strand, counting down.
TGTAAATATACAGATAAAGTAAATCTTACCGTAGATAATTTATAGTCTAAATGCTTACCTTTTACATATACAAGCAAGCATCCTTGGATCGGAGAAGCGGTACACTTGTTCCTCATGACTTTACACCGATTTGCATATTGTGCCATGACTCACAGCAGTGCAGCGGTCTATGTGAACTTCAGCTTGCCCACAGTTACCCTTGGCATGATACCTGCAGGCAATCACACCGAGAAGAAGTGGAGCAAGTGTTATGACTCACCTACCTCCAGCAATGAATCTGCTGTTGTGGTCTGTTCCCCTGCACACGTGTTCATACACTTAGATGTGAATGCACCCCTTTGCTTACTCGCAGAGATTTCCCTACAAAGAGGATCATAGTAAATATGAAAACCAAACATCAATATACAACCTAATGTGTGCCACTGCTGGTACATTGACAACATGCTGGTACTCAAGTTGTTTTGCTTAGCAGTGAATGGAAAAAATTGAAGCCTTAAAGGATAATTAAGAAATAACATAGGATTTTTCTTTCGTTTTCCTTGACATATCTTATTCACAAGTCTCCATTCAACTTTAATTAAGTTTTGCTTTGAGCTCTTGAACCTGAAACACTGGATGTTTTCTCCTTGTAATATGAACTTTACCTTTCAGATTAAAAAATAAATAAATAGTCACAGAGCTATAATCAGCAGATCATAGAATGAAAGGATTGTGAGTCTTATACTAGCTAAAAAAATCTTCGAATTTATTATCTTTTAATGAGTTTCATGTACATGTGACTTATCAAATTAATAGGGCCTTATTCCATTCATTTTTTATGTTAGAGGAGCCTTCTGTGAGCAAATGTATCTCATGCTCAATTTAAGAGCTCCTCCAACTAGCAAGATATTGCAAAGGGATTAAGCACTGGGCCCAGAAAGCTTCCCTAGCTTTTATAGTTTAAATTAAAATAGCCGTAGGTTTGCAGTTTAACATATACCTGAATAAGATGAATAAAATTCTGCATCAAATAAAACACACTTTTGCACTGAAATATATTGTCTTAAAATTTGTTTATATATATCTGATACAAGTGCTACCATTTCCAATCTTTTCTTTCAGCGTAGGTTTACAAAGGCCATACTATTGCAGTTCTGTGCAAGAGATGCAGTAGAAACAAGTGAAGTATCAGTCAAAGGCAGAAGCAGTTAAGACTCTAAAAGATCGAAGAGCAGGTAAAATAAGTAATAAGGGACACACTTTTTTGTATATTAAACAGGTAAATCATTCTCATTTATACTATATATATATGCCTGTCAAGCATTTTAAAGAAAATTTAGATAATCGTGAGATATGTTGTTAGGCATTTCTACAGAGTTTTATGGTTTTTAGTCACAAAAATATTCAAATTTTGTTATTTCATTGTTCCCACAAAGCTAGTGTGAGTTGCCAACATTCACAGAGCAATTCGGTCTAGGTATGAGAATCGGAGCCAAAGGTTTCATTTTCCAAAGCATACCCTGTTCTTCATACCTCTGCTGAAAATGTTAATAATGGTCTATTTCATTGTACATGGTCAGAAACTCAAAACTGATTTTATAGTTTTTGTATTCCAGGTATTACAGATTGCTTTACCATGTAACTTCTAGAACATTTAACGTCCCAGTAGCATCCTATTACTAAAACAAAGAAAAATGAACAGATACTGAGCATGCCAAAAAAAACAAAGTCAAACTACTAAATAGTTATCTGAAGGAGTGCAGAAATGTGTAAGTCAACATTTATTTCAGATAATAGCTTGACACATTCCAAAGAATTTTTTATTTCTGCGGCTGAGACTTACACCATATGCCCTAATAGTTACAGTAAGAAAGGCAGAGGGAAATACTAATTTGAAATCAACTCACTTTTGAAACTGTGCTCTGAAAGGTAAACATTCATAAGAGAAATGGAAAGACACAATCCAAACTTATATTTTGAGACTGTATTACCACTTCAATATCATTTTGATTTTATGTTGAAAAACCTAGGTCTGATACAGCCTGTTATTCAAACAACACTAACTTAACTTTATGTCCTTGTGGTCTGTTGCTCATGAACTTCATCCCCTACCATGCCAATTTCTCTTTCAGTGCTGTGGCTTGCTACAACTTCTTGTTTAAGCGGAACGTATTGGCACACTGTCTTAAAAAAAAAGAAATTAATTTAGACCAGAGCTTGTGGAACAACATAAGTGGTTGGAAAAAAGTGGCAAGTTCACAGGAACTGAGGAATCCTTCAATAAAGCAGTGTTTTATCTGATCAGCTAAAGATTTCAGAATTTTGCTGACAGGTTAAAGAGGCATGTTTTAATATGCATATATGACTACAGGCTATTTTTTCAACTGTTAAAGCTATTTTATAGTTGAATTCAACTGAATATTCATCTATCACTATTTAATATTTCTTCCTCTGTGAAGTTCAATAATTATGCTACTGCTATCTCTATTTAACACTTAAAGTCATCCTTCTCTTCATTTAGTCCCCCCATCTTGTTCAGCCTCCATACATGACTGTCAAAACTTGCTCTGACCTGAACATTAGAAAAAGCCTAGAGTAAGCCACATTTTAAGTCAGGGAAGCGTATTGTTTTGATCAGTACAAGATAATGACACTTTTATTTACTTTTCCTCCATTTGTATTTTGTTGAGTATTTTCCTTTTTAAAGAAAACTTAGAATCCACAGTTTTCAGACTTTCTTTGAAGATATTTGCCTTCTAATTACAATCTGCAGGCACATTCACCTGAAGGAAAAATAATCCACTCTCCATCGATAGTCATATCAATAACCTCGGTTAGCACATCTCTTTTTATAAGGTAATTTCCATTCCAAATAACAAAAGCCAGCAACATCTCTCGCCACATTATGTCAACATATAAATCCCAAGCAAACATCAAGGTGTGAAAAATCAGCACTTTTTTACTGCATATTTCTTCATCATAGCCCATACGCCTTGACTTTCTTCTTTACTAAGTCATGAAGCAATATACACTCCACTATACGCTGTTTTGCTTGGTGAGTGGACCATGTGCAGCTGGGAAGCAACCAACATAATTCCAAACATCTCCCTGCACTCCTTCAGGATGCTACTGATCAGGTCCATCTGGCTAGTGGATCACAGGAGTGCAAAAACCATTTGTTTGGAGCAGGAGAAAGGCTGCACGTGAGGAGGGAATACATTTTATTTACTATGAGCGTGACATTTCAGAGGCCTGAGGTCTGGGCCAGAAAATCTTCTCTCACATGTGAGTAGCTGAATCCTTTATTAGAACCTGACTAACTGAGCTCTGCTGTAGCTACAAAAACATTCCTATCTGGAGATTTGGGAGGTCCTGGTGGGAAATAGACCTATGAAAGTCATCTTTCCTCATTGAATTTAGCATAACGTTGAGATTTCTTTGCAGTGCTGTTGCTGGTATTTCATCAGTTTACCTTCTTTTCATTCTGGCATATTTACTAATATTTCCCATTATTCACTTGCTATACTGGTCATTTCTGGAAGATGTGAAGCAAAGAAATGCTAAGCCATTTCTGAGTCACAGGTATGTAAAAGAAACCACAAATAATATAATTTTTACTATATGCCGTCTTGTAGAAAACACTGTGAGGTTCTATTGAACAGAAAGCATGGAAGTTTTAAAACTGATGGAGTCTATGGAATAAGTATCAACACAGCCATGTATTTGAAAACTGCCTGACATACCACAGACTCCTTTTTGGCTGCTTTGTAAGCGCAAACGCTGGAAGAAAACACGTGTACCTAGAACACTAGAGAACTTCATTGCTCTACTACTCAAAGTAATTTATACAAGTAATCTGTGAGTAATCTGTGAGATACCTAACTTTTAAAGGATCCATAAAAATTGCCACTTTGCCTATTATTGAAAATCAGTTTTCCAGTACTACATGTTGATTAGCAATGGCAGAAATTTAAAAAAAAAAAAAATATGAGGAAGAGTGAGAAGTAAATAACAGAGCTCGTGGTGCTCATATACTTGCTAAATATCAGACCCCAGACTTGGATAAAAAGAAACTTACTTTAAAAACTTCTCAATATACTGAGAGGAAGTGTGATTCCCTGTACAAGGGCACTAGTTTTAAAGAGATCTGGATCTGCTCTTGGCTCACACACTGTCCTGTGACATGGGCTACAGCAAAATACACATTTTTCACTGACTCCCTTCCCATCATTTGCAAGTTCTGACTATTTAAATTGAAAGAAAACAAACAGCTTCTTATTGTTATATTCACTATATTCCAAACCACATTTATAGTAGCTAAAATAATGCAGATAATAATAATGCTATATTTAAATTTCTGTTGATCATGTGGCTGAAATGTAGAATACAATGCATACGTACAGAGGAACTGAGCTCTGACTGCCAGAGAAACAAACAAAATTTATGTAAAGCAAAAAGAGATGTGCAAGAGGTATAGCGATTCTGGAAGCTTCTGTGTTGATCTTTTTTTTTCATGTTTTCCATTTAGCAGACATACCAGACATGCAGGGGCTAGGTTTGTTCTGGTGCCGGACTGCCACAGAGGTTGTCCACACTGCATGGACATAGGTGGTCTTCGCTCTTCATTAACAGCAAAAGGAATAGATTTGTGCTGCACTTCTTATGCAAGAATATTGCCTCCTGACTCTCCAAAATTAGAGTCTAGTTCACTGAAATCCAGTAAGAGTTTGCTAGCTACATAATCTTCAATTCTCAATTCAAGGTTTCCTGACTTACAGAATGCCCTTCTGTTTTGAACAGTAATTTGCAAGTACTATTCACAGAATCACACAGACAGCCTGGGGAAGTACTTTTTCAGTTCACTTAGTTTTTCTCCCTTCCATCTACAGGAAAACCACACCTGGTGCCAGTATTAGATAACTGTATCAAGTTCATTCTGAAATTCTGAGAACACCTTGATTTCTCACCTTTTATATCTGAGAAAGAAAAGACATAGGCCAAAACTTGTATTGCTAAAGCTGCATTGTGGGAAAAGAGAGAACGTATTTATTTCATGTGCATAATCTACTTACCAATCCTTACCACTTAGCTAATTGCATTTTCCAGCTCCTCGCTCTTTGTTCAGCTCAGTTTTCACCTGATGAGCTCCCATGTCAAAAGCACTGATTTTTGCAAATTCCAGGCCAATATCTATACCAGCATCTGAGGAAGGCGAAGCTCTATTCCACCTTTTTTCTTCATAGCCATCGCTCCAAAGGGCCGATGACACAACCACACATTTGCTCAGTAATGCTACTATCCTTTTATTAAAGTGCTTTTCAGTTCACACGTTACTCTTGAACATGCTGCAAAGGTGATGTGTGTGTAAAGTGGGAATGGAAATTTGGAGACGTGGTGATTAAATAAATGTGGTAAGCAGTGTGCTCTTCCTCGAAACAGCACGAGCACAAACTGTAGGACATTTTATAAAATGGCAGCAGATGTTTATCTTGACAACATAGACATAAGGTCTTTTTTCTCTTAGCCATATACAATTAAAATAGTCATCAGAATGTGACATCAAACAGTACAAATTAATAGGATGTTCTACGCAGAGATGAAGAAAAGGCACTGTCTTTTAAAATGTGTGTTCAAGCACAGAGAAGATAGGTTATTTTACTAACAGTCTCATGCAGGTTCTTGTCCTTCTAAACTTTTTGTTAATACTAATTACTTATGTTCTAAGTCAAAGGGAAAACAATGGGTTCTCTGTTCATTCTTAGACCATTTCACTCTGCCAGAGTGCACATGAGCAAGCTTGTATTTCTTCAGCCATCAAGTGCAAGCCATAGTCCTAAAGATATTTAAGGTGCAAGATAGAGTGCAGGTTTGACTGGTTCTATGTGTTTTTTGAAGGTTCTGGCTTCTCTGTAAGAAATTTGCTGTGCAACATTTCACCTCTTGTTATTTAAACATTTCACATAGTCCTAGTAAAGAGATTCATATTCTTTTATATATTTTCCAGTAGCCTAATAAAGCTTGATTTAGAAGTGCTTCAATTTCTCCACAAGGACTTAAAGTTTTAAAATCAGAGTTTTCTTTGGCTAAAGTGAGAAGGGAAATTCCATTCTGAAAGTAGATGTGCAGCTTTGGATTAGAGAAAATTGAAATCAGGGGTGAAAACAAAAGCTACAAGGTTTGTACACCTGTCTCCTTCTGCCAACTGTGTTCTTGAAGGTCAATCCTTGCTCTCAGTCCCTCAGTAACTTTCTGCTGAATAAAACCTCTGCTTCCAAAGGAAAGAGGCAACCTCCCTCCAGGCAGCCCACTCGATCTCATCTTGTTAAGTATAAGCAAGCCCTCTCAAAACCAAGAAAGACCAGCAAATACTTTGCCTAAAAACAGGTCAAGAGTTTCCTTCACTTCTTTTGGAGGCAGATGATCTCTGTCCAAACAGGCAGGTTGTGAGCCAGATCCCCAGGTACAGGGCTTCCATGTTGGTTCAGGCTTGCACCTGACTCGCTCAGAGTCAGGCAATGCTCAATCATGTCGATTTGCAAAAGATCATAGAGATAAACTCAATGACTGGACATGTCAGCAGACCTATCAGAGAATGAACACAGGGCTAATTTAGAGCTCACTCAAGTTTCACTCGTATGCATGCATGCATGTTAGGGCAGCCTGTAGAGCATTCAGGTGGCTCTGAATAAATCCTGCACTGCTTGGTTTAGACTTGAATTTTTATACAGTTACAGGTACAAA
>JAVSBS010009294.1:0-15531 GCA_033124195.1 Coracias cyanogaster | reverse complement strand
TGAGTGAAGGATGCGGGGGGAAGGGGGGGGGGGGAAGAGAGAAAACCAGCAATGGCAAGGGGAAAAGGGCAGCGACCCTCCTTCTTTCTGCCAGACCCCGAGCTGAAGAGAGCGAGAGAGGCGACCCCGCCCCTTCCTTTTTTACCAGCCCAAATCTTGATATGTCTCTGTCCCTCGAGATGAACTTTTTACACAGGAAATGGTGGCATCAAAAATGCTTTCCCTAGTAACTTATGGGAAAAATTCTGTATGTAAAAAGGAACAAAAGGGAAGAAAGTCTAACCCCCAACACCCCCACTCTCAGAAACACTTTCAGACACGTGCATTGCAAACTACTGCACCAGTTGCCTGCCAGAACTGGGTCAACACTGAGGCAGATGGAGTTAGGCTACAGGTCCCAGAGCGTGTAGCTGGAACTCCTTCCTAGCACAGTGCTTTGCAGAATCCAGCTGTAGTTGTGACTTCGAATGTACCACCAATACTCAATGCTCTCCCAGGGCCTATCTGTTTCAGGGGTCTCTGCTTCAGATCAGAGACTAGCAGCAAGGAGTTGTACATTTGATGATAGGAAGACACATGGCACAGCAAAGCAGCTATGCATGGGAGGGAAAGCCACAGGGCACAGAGACAGGCAGCTGTTCTGCTGCTGCTATCAGCTGGCTGGCAATGGGACACGGAGCCTCTGGAAATGCAGTCATCCTCAGCCAAATAGGAAAACACAGGCTCAGAGAATCAAAGGATACTCAAGATGAGAAAAGAGGTGCTGTAACTGCCCTCAAACCAGCAGTATTCATAACAGGCCAGGTTCCATGACCCGGAACAGCCCTACACAGAGGGACTGTGATAAGCATCACTGCTTCTGCTCAGCCCCATATCCCAAAGCACACCAGCCTTCAACAGTGGGAAATTTGAAATGGCAGCTTTTCCTGAGTCTTCTCCCTCCAACAGCAGCTAAAAACAGAACAATGGCTTGGTCAAACACCTACCAACAATTCAGGTTATTTCATTCCTTCTTATGCCTCCCTCGTCCCAGGTCCTGGACTATTCAGGTGACTCCAAAACAGCAGCCAGTCTGAGCCAGGATGCTGTCTCTGAGTAACCCCCAGTGCTGATACTTTTCACCTGCAGGGCCCCAGATGTTAGAGAGCACCAGCTGCAGCATCTGAGCATCAAACCTTGAGGGATTTACCAAAGCAAGTTTTACTTCGTTCCAAATGATAGGAGGGGAGAGGATAATAATCGGCAGGATCCATTCTGCTTTTCCCAGTCTAGCCAGCCCCACCATTAGGGAAGAGAATTCCTCCTATCTGGGAGCCACTGCAAATGTCAACCTTTTTGTTTGTAATTAGTGGAATAAGAATGCTTAGTCATCTGGGACATCTGCCTAAGTAAATGACATCTTCAAGTGCTTTCTAATCTGAGGAAGGTAGCCTCTCACTTCACTGCTTGTGGGCTGCAGTGGGGAGCACTCCTGCCAAGAGTATGTGTGAGTAATTAAACTACTTCGATCTCACAGCACTTGCTCCTTCCTCAAGGCATTGTGAGCATATACTCTTTAGGGAGTGGCCCAGGCAGAAAGGACTCTTGGGCCAAGCAATATGGGAGGTACAGAAAGCCTAGGGGCAGGTTCAAGGACAGTTGCGGTGCTATTTCCATGGACAGGACCTTAGAAGTGAAAGAACAGAGGTTAAGAGTTGAGACAAGCTGCACGGCACCTGGCAGATCACACACTGGAATATTAACTAAAATAACCTTCTGCCTCATCTCTTTTAAATTCAGATGCACAGGGGAATCCATCAAGGTAATTTATGGTGTGTAGCTGCTGATATGCCAATCAAAGGAAGCCCATAGTAACAAGTGTGTTAAAAGAGACCTTATTGATCATTATCTCCACAAACACAGGCTTAATTCCTTCAATCCCAGTTAATCAGGCTACTTTGTTACATTTCTTATACAAAATGGTAAGTGATCAGTGGGAAGCATTAGGCATTAGATATGCAACCCCCAGACAGCTTTCCTTGTCTGAAAGGAGGCTGCGGAGGTAGTGTTTAGTAAGGCACATGTTCTGGAGCAAAACTGAAAGGTCCTCAGCCAGAGGTTTTCAATAGGACATTTTTTTTATTTCATAAGTGGAAATTTCTCTACATGCAAAGCCCCAAGACTTTGATGAAAACCTGACAATTTGCAGATGCAGAGATGATAATTAGGAAGGCAGAAAGAAAAGAAAGAGCTTTGCTAAATTCCAGAAGCCCACACTCAGCTCTTACAGTGGGACCAGGCTCATACTTTTTGCCAGGAGCAGCAGAGTGGACCTTACTCTGTGGATTGAAGATCTGGAGCCATCCAAGGTGCCAGGAGCTGCAGCAGGAAAAATACCATTACAGCAGCTTGTCTTTGCACATTCTGTTTAACAGCACAAGCAGAGGTCTCTTCCTAGGTGTGATGTATTTTTGTTCTTTACTTGAAAAGAAAGCCATTCTGACCAGATTGGTAGGGACCTTTTAACATGGATTGATGTGCTATTGCATTGCTGTAAACTAACACCATGGCAAACTGAGAAATGTTGAGAGAGCATGAGGTAATGCACAGATCAGTACTAGATCTAGTCATATTAAATATAATAATTACTGATCTGGAAGAATGAATAAGCAGCACATTAAGTTTGAAAAGAATCTGAAACAGAGGAGCTGCCAATAACAAAATCAAAAAGAAGAGGAAAATAAATCAGGTGAGAAGAAAGCAGAACCCATCAGCAAAGGAGAAGACACTAATGAGAGACTGGGGCAGGAAGAAGAGGTTCAACTCTACCTCACCCCAATAGCCCCAGAATTCCCTTGCTTATCTCTGTCTGTTTTCATGAAGCCAAAGCAGCCCTCAGGCAGAAAGGATTTGGCACATCACTGTAGGAAGACAAGTCCTCCCAAGTTTTTTTACTTCAGCGCTATTAGTAGGGATTGATGGAAGCTCTGTCCCTAGATGAGATGGGAAACTTTTGCCCACTTTTAGTAAACCCGCTAAAAGTTTAGGAACCTGTAGAGATACATCCAAATTCAAGTCTCTTGCCACAGGGCATGGCAATACAGCATAGTGTCGCAGCCTTGCACACACACTATCACAAGATACTTGCAAAACTTCACCCTTTCCTAAGGGTGAAAATGTGGAGCTTTGGAGTTTTTTTGAGGGAGTTTCTTTGAACAGTTCAAAAGTTACAAAAAGCATTTAGTGAAGCAGTCTTCGGATGCCATGGGAGTGGTATGCTGCAGAAAAGCTTTTGCTGAGCAGCAGGACAACTGGATGAATTCACAGCCTCTCCAGGACACATATACACTCAGAGAGCCCAAGTGATTGCCCTTAGAGAGTCTCAAACACACATTCCTCTAACAAGTTGCAAAATAAAAGAGCAGTGTTGACAGTGGCAGCACTTCCAGCTTTGCTTTGGCTGTCTTAAAGTTGATACACATTATAAACTTCTTTAATGCAGATTACTTTGTTGAAGAGTATATTTACATCCAAAGGTAGTGTTTCAGCTGGTCTGCCCTGCTGCTAACAGAATGACATCACCACTAATTAATCAGCCTCTGTCCTCAGCATTTCTCAAATCCCTGAATTCAAAGCATGGCAATTAGTCACATATTCTACCAGGAATTGCCACCTTCCTTTTTTCTTGCATTCCTCTCCCATTTCTTGTTCACATGCATGCTCAGTAGCTGTGTTTCTGAGCCAACCCAAGCATCTATCCACAAGCAAAATGATCACACGGTATTGCTTGAAGTCCATATTTGGACAACCTTTTTGAATACACTTCAAAAAGCAAGGGCATACACACATACTGAACATGCAGAGAAGGAATTCCAAATTAAAAGGATCAAGAGGGATTTCAAAGGCTGATAGGTCTACCTGTCAAGCTGGGGATGTTGGGACTGTCTGTGGAGTTAGGAACAACTGAGACAAGGTGTCCTGGTTTTGGCTGGGACAGAGTTAATTTTCTTCCTAGTAGCTGGTACGATGCTGTGACTTGGATTTAGCATGACAATAATGTTGATAGCAAAAACTAAAACATCAGTGTGTTAAATAGTTCTTATTCTAAGTTAAGGATTTTTCAGTTCCCCATGCTCTGCCAGTGAGGAGGTGCACAAGAAGCTAGGAAGGAGCATAACCTTGACATGCTGGAGGGAAGGGATGCCTTCCAGAGGCATCTTGACAGCCTTGAGAGGTGGGCCCTTGCCAACCTCATGAAGTTCAACAAGGCCAAGGTGCAAGGCCTGTACCTGGGTCAGGGTAATCCCAAGCACAGATATGGGCTGGGCAATGAGTGGATTGAGAAGAAATCTTGGGGATGCTGGTTGATGAAAAGCTCAATGTGAGCAACAATGTGCCAGTGCAGCCCAGAAAGTCCCAACCGTATCCTGGGCTGCATCAAAAGAAGTGTGGCCAGCAGGTCAAGGGGGATGATTCTCCCCCTCTACTCCACTCTCGTGAGGCCTCACCTGGAGTACTGCATCAAGCTCTGGAGCTCCCAGTACAAGACAGACATAGATCTGTTGGAGCAGATCCAGAGGAGGGCCATGAAGATTATCAGTGGGCTGAAAAATCTCCTCTACAAGGGCAGGGTGAGTTCAGTCCGGAGAAGAGAAGACTCCAGAGAGACTACATTGCAGCTTTCCAGTATCTGAGGGGGGCCTACAAGAAAGCTGGGGAGGGACTTTTTACAAGGGTTTATAGTGATGGGGCAAGGGGTAATGGCTTAAAATTGGAGAAAGGGAGATTTAGATTAGATGTAAGGAAGAAGTTCTTCACTATGAGGGTGGTGAGACACCAGGGCGGTTGTGGATGCTCCATCCCTAGAAGTGTTTAAGACCAGGTTGAATGGGGTTTTGACCACCTTGGTCTAGTGGAAGGTGGCCCTGCCATGGTAGGGGGGTTGGAACTAGATGATCTTTAAGGTCCTTTCCAACCCAAACCATTCTACGATTCTATAACCAGGATAGCTGACTTGAACTAGCCAAAGGGATATCCTCTACCACAGAACATCATGCTCAGTATATCAACTGGGAGGGGCTGGCCAGGAGGCATCAACTGCAGCTCAGGTATTTTGCTGGGCATCAGTTAGTGGGTAGTGAGCAATTGTATTGTGAATCACTTTTCTTTTTATATTATCTTATTATTGTTATAATTTTTTTTCCTTGTCTGTCCTATTAAACTGTCTTTATATCAACTCACAAATTTTTCTTCCTCCCCCCCAATTCTCTCCCCTCTCCCCCTGGAGAAGGGAGTGAGTGAGCAGCTGTGAGTGCCAGCTGGAGTTAAACCATGACACAAGGCCACATTGGTCAAATTCTGGGCTGAAAACACAGGACCCCAGAGCATAAACAGCAGCCAAATCATGTGAGGAGGTGACCAAGGTCCATAAACACTCCTATGGCCACAGATGTCTGCTGCCAACAGTCTGCGAAGCCTCTCCAGAAGCAATACCTAAAGTTGGAGAGTGAAGCACTGAAATTAGGAGTGCCAGAATTCATAGCAGCCGTGATGCTCTTACATACAGATATAACAGCAGCAAAATTATGATACTGTTTAATTATATAATCCTATTACTTCATTACAGGACTTCCAGCTCTTTCAGCCAGCCAGATGCATCTATACCAGACTGAATTAGCGCAATGAAGTAGTAGCAGTTCCTGTTTACAGGGAACTGCTATGTGTTGCGGAAAATGAGGGACAAATTGCAGATAACCATAAAACTGCAGAGGGATGCAGGATGCTCAACTTGTGAGGGCACATTTTGGGAGGAGGTGCTGACTCTGGCTCTTATAGAGTACCAATAGAACAACTTAAATCCAAGTTTCCCCAAGGAGCCACTTGCTTTGGTTCCCAGAGGTATATGAGATCTCCTGGGTCTGCCTTATAACTGTGCCAGGCACCCACTACTGTTACTCAGGAGCAGCTGCACTGCAGAGAGCCCTCTGGGGTTAAGTATTCCAAAATCATGACCCTATACATCTTTGGCTTGACAACGAAAAGCATTCACTACTTTTCTGCTTTAAGCTTTGCATGTCAATTCTCACAAATTTAAGGGAAGGATAAAAATAACCTGTCTTCCAGTAGTGGTGGTGTGAAATTAAATTCATTACCACGTGTGAAGCAGTCTGATACGATAATGATGAGTGCTACTGCAAAGCAAAGAAGCAGATCCTACAACAGGCAAAAGAAAAAACTTAAGAGCCACATTGAATGCGAGCATTGGATATCCTGTGCACTCAATGAGGCAGAGGTACTTCAGAGAAGATCCATGAGGATAAGGTAATTGGGCTGTATTGGTGCATATATACAGCATGGGTTGGTGTAAGGTAAAAGAGGCAGGTTCAGTCTTCTTCTTCCATCTCCTGAACATCAGACTTCATTGCCTGAATATTCCAGTAACTTCAACATACATAGTACAGAGAAGCTTGGTAAGGTTAAGAGAAGCAGAAGGTTAAAAATGAAGCTAGGGAAAAAAAAGCCAAACAAAAAACAAGAGCAAAAGTTTGGCCAAAAAGACTAATGAAATCAAGGTAAGGAATACCAGGTTTGCAAAAAACCTTGGCTGTTTACAATGAAGCATGACTTCTTGAAAAGGCTGATCTAAGAGCTAGTATTTAATTTACTCTAAAAGCCATAGCTATAAAAGAAAAGATACATAGAATGTAGAGAGAAAGGGAAGGTGGGCAAGCATAAAGGTTTGTGTCTCTTGGTGGGAAGGCACACATGTGAAAGCAGGACTATCAGAGTGACTCCAGACATCCCAAAAGCCATGCAAAGCACAGTCAGCAGTCACTGCTAACCTCTCCTATGATTGCAACACATGTGAGTTCTCACCAAACTCTGGGGATTAATTTTCAGCTGTCTGATGCCTTTGCCTGGCTTGCATTTTGCTGCTATGGCTTGAGCCTCACAGATCAGTAACTAGCTGTCCTTGGCCTCCAGCCCACAGCAAAAACATCTGGGACAGCTGTGGGTGCAGACTCTTGTTGGCCAAGATAGGATTAATCATGTGGATTTACTTTACTGCCTTCCATGTGCTGTTTTTAATTGGAGGTGGGAGACAGCCACATTTGTGGTCATCTACGCGGGCATCTCTTTGGCTTCTGCTCTGGGCACAAAATTTCTGTGCATGGGAGTCCCTGAACAGCCTCAACAGGCTAGGCTAGTCCACTTGCAGCTCTTGGTTTCTTCAGTGAATTTAGTCTTTCCTATCTCAGCGTCCTGCAGACAATTAGTCTACTTTCTATCCCAACCATTTGTCTGGTGGTTTGGTGCAAGCTGAAGCTCTTTGACTTTACATCACAGCTTCAGAGGACCTTGCTCGTGACTCCACTTTCTTTTCCAATATTTTTTTCTATATAAAGATCATCACATGGAAACTAGTAGTAGCATTGTCCTTACTCACAGTTATGAAATGGCAGCACAAACCTACAGCTGTCTCCAGCAAAAGCTCTTTGCCTCAGTCTCACCCACTATCCATTCACATAAGAGAACTCAAACTTGCACTCTGATTGCTGGTTAACACATGTAAAAATAGGATTATCTGAGGCCTCTTTCCTGCCTGGCATAAGAGGATGTACAACTGACCTATGGTCCTGCCCTTACACTGCATTTCCACACCAAAGCTTAGATGGTATTTTTGGGGCTGGTTTTCATTTTGTCTTGACTCCATCTCCAAAGCACCTCCATGGGTCATGGCACGGAAGCAAGTGGCTAGCTCTCCTATTGCTTTTGGGGCATGGGGGCAAGGCCAGCAAGTGAGGGTTCTCCAAATCCTTTTAAGGAGATAGAGGGGAATTAGGAGGAAGAGACATTGTAGAAAGGCACAGTGGAGACAAGGAGCCACTGCCAAGAACCAAACAAACCTCACTGCACATCAACTGCACCAGGCTTCAGCGCTGCCCTCCTAGTAAGAACCAGAGTTACATGAATAGGATGCTGGAAGCTTTTTAATTTTAAAATATTTTCTGCCGAGTTTTCTACTTTTTTGAAAAAAACAAATTCGACATTAAAAAAATGTAAAATGTAACTTTTGAAAAACTGCGTTTTTCTTCAAGGTCTTACATTTCCACTTCAAACTCTCTACCGGCCAGAATAGCAGTAAGAAAGAATAAATTTTCAGAGGAAACAGAACAATCTCAGTTCTTCTTTTCATCCTTCTATCTCCACCTGAGCAAAAAGAAGTCAGAACATTTGAGAAAGTAGCTACTGTCTTAGTCCCTTTCTTCACTCCCATTTTACCAACTAGAAGAGTGATGAGGTTCCCATCACTTTGAGGAAGGTGGAAAGACCGGGTAAGTCTTCTTACTAGAAAGTGAAAAATTAAGCCAGAAAAAAAAAAAAAAAACTTTGTCAGCTGAAAATGGATGAGAAAATTCAAAGAAAGAGAAGGCTATTTCTCACCAAAACCACCTGTTTGAACCAGGTTCAACTCTTGTGCCAAGGCATTCCTCAAAAAGAAAAAAAAGGAAAAAGTTTTAGTACTTGCTGCTAAAGGTACTTCTTTTTAACCTGGGATGACAATATCAACTACTTTGATAAAACAAAGACCTGTGATGATAGTAAAGAGGAACAGTAAAGCTGCCTTCATGCCTTCACAAATATACCTCTAAGCCTCCAGAGCCAGGCAGTGCTGTGCCCTGATTGCTGCAATGCAAGGAAACTGGTCCTAGCCATGAAGACTGGGCTGAGGAACTCTACCACAATCTGCAAAGTGTGTTTTACAGTGGGATTAAACACCTATGAAAATTATTCAGATATTGGGAGATTATAGCCTGCATGATAATAGCTTCACGTTTTCCTAAAACACTGAGGGAAGGAAAGCCACATCTAGGGTTGCACTGGGCTGCACAGATCAGGTTCTTTTTCCAAAAGGGACTGTTGTCCTTTGGCAGTGACTAGCATCAGAAGACCCTGTTTCAGGAGACCTAGAAACAGGCATCCATAAAAACGAGGTTACTGAGGGATTCCCTCAGCTATTGACACACCAAGATACTTGGCTAGATGCTCACTCTGAAAACTGGAGAGATACAGATGCTGTGCAAGCTCCCTCTGGGGCTTTTGAAAAGTGTCTGACTCAAATGGAAATCAATGGAAGGCTAGAGTCAAATGCTCTGGAGAAAAAAAGCTCTATGCAGAGGCAAGCCCAGTCCAGTCTCTTTGTGCCACCCTGGGGCCAAGAGGCAGTGTCCCACAACCATGCCTAGCTTGTGGTAAGGGAGTAGTACATCAAGAGGAGCCATGGGGTTTGCACCATGTTTCCAAGAGCTTGTCTTCACCGCAGCACTGAGTTTCCCCGTTTGCTTACCTCCTTTCTGCAATTCATCTTTATATTCTCAGGCTCTAACCACAGCCCTGAGTTGTCACACTCCCAGCCCTGTGCCTGGGGCAGAGGGATGTCCCAGAACAGCCTGTGGCCAACAAGCTACAGTGTTGCCTGCAAGGGTGAAGCAGACCTGGGCATCACTGCACAGACCGACCAGGGCATGGGAAGCTGTTTTTTCAAAACCAACTGCTTCTCTCCCATTTCCCAGGCAAGGCTGGAAGTGGGAAATAACTTGCAGTGCAAGAAAAGCTCCCTAAATTGCATCTGTGTCAGGAACCATGGCAATTACTGATCTGCTTGAAGGACCAGCCAGGCCACAGTCCTGCTGGGGAGTGACTGCTACGAGGCTGATTCCTAACATGGGACAGAAACGCATTTGCTCCAGCTGAAATCCTGCTGCTTTCTGTGCCCACATACCAGCAGAAGACACACTGCAGATAGCACAGACCCTCTCAGCAGGCACGGAGATCAGGGCCAGAGGTACTGCTGGCAGCAACAGCATCTACCTGCAGGCTTGCCCAAGTAAGGCGCCTGGAGGGAGACTGGATGAATTCGGTAGAGGAGCTCACCAGACAGGCCAGGCTTACCGCATCAGATATTGCCCATGTCCACGGCTCTGCTCAGTCCCCACCACCCTTGAAGAAACAAAGGGCACCGCCCTGGGGGGCCGCTCCGCCTCTGCCCGGCCGGGGCTCCGCTGCCCGTTCGGCGGCTTCTGCTGCCCTCTGCCAGCAACGGGGGAGAAGCGCCGATGCTGCAGCAGCGCAGGGCCGGGAGAGGGGCTCGGGGTACAGCTGCACAAAGGACTGCGGTGGGTCCGCACGGGCAGTGTCAACATCCCCCCGTTAAACATGAACGGGTTCTCAAAGCAGCATCCGGCAGGGAGACCTCCGACCTCCCCATCCATCCTGCAAGTGTTACAGGGTGTGTAGCACTTGCAGGATGGATGGGTGGCTACACCTCAGCCAGGCCACACAACACTCATACAGTTTTCAGACTAAAGCACCTGTTAGATAGAAACCTCTGCACCTCCACTGGTGATAGCAGAGTGCCAGATAAGCATTGCAGAGCAGAAACAGCAGTGATCTAGGTGTATAAAGATACAGCTTGTTTTATTTATGCATATTTATTCCTGCAGAGAAATGATCAAACAGCAGGCAGGGAGCTCCCTGGGAATTTCTGCACAATAACAGCACCTAGTTCCTAAGGAAGGAGACCAATTCAAGAGCCACTCTCTGGACTCCAGCAAAATCCAAACGCTAGTTAGACACAATCCTCTTTTCTCAGAGAGGCTGCTTTTCCACTTCTCATTTTTACAAAGCACTTCTGGCAGCCTTTGACACATGGTTCCCAGAGTATCTTTGCTAGGCTTACTTGCTAAGAAAAATGGTAAAACAACAGTAGTGTCATCTGCAGACACATGCCACAACCATTCAGGTCAACCAGTGCATTTCTGGTAAGTGGACATGTCCACAGAACTCTGCTTTCCCAGATGAATTTCCATTTTAAACTGAAGCTTATTCAAGCATTTGCCTCCCAGTGATGCATGAAAGTGTCCCTCTGCTGGTAAAGTGACAGTAAGATGGAATTCTTCTGTAACTGGATTTTTTTTTTTTTACTTTTTTTTTTTCTTCTTTTTACAAACTGGTATGGATAACTATGGATAGTTCCTTCTTCAAGTTACTGCTTTTCAGTACAACTGGGGTTTGAGCTACAAGCTCTACTACCCCAGACCCCAGCCTGTAAACCTACCCAGCAAGATAAGGAGCAGAGCCAGGGGGTTAAACCCTACCCAGCAACTTCAGATCTGCAGAAGTTCCCTGCCAACAACTATCCCAGTTGGACATCTGAGAAATCATTGGCTTTGTTTTTGATGGATAGGCAAATTCAGTCTCCCTGCACCTGTGTTTACACCCTACAGACAGCTGGCAGCAACCCTGTCTCTGCTGAAAGAAAGAGCTTCAGCACAAACAAGCTTCATCTCTGCAGCTCTCAACCATACCCAGACAGCAACTTAGCATTAAGCATTTGCCAGCTTATGCTACCACAGAAATACCATGGGCCAAACTCTCTTTGCCAAGATGGCAGCAGAGTCCATTGTAAGACAGAGCTGTTCACTGCCCTCAGGGTAGTCCCCCCCACCAACCCATTGTGGTCCTAACCCTGTGTTTGCACCCGTCATAAGCCATAGAGGCACAGGCCCTCTCTGAAAGCCTGTACCTGCCATGCACTGCTGTAAGCTCTACAGATACCCCATTAAAAGATGGCTTTTGCTTTTCTTTCCCATTAGAACTCCTTGGCTGCTCATAACTTGTGGGCAAGCAGGCTGAAAAACCTTGGTTTGATCTCCAAGAGGAAGATAAGCTTTTAAGAACTGTTCAGACAAAGTGTGACATAACAGGATATCTGTTTCTTCAACTGATCTGCATTCCTGCATTTGTTTGAAGTCTGACCTGATTATTCTTGCAATTGTATTTTTAATACTTATCAGGTATCCTTAGAGAAATGAATAGTCACTGTTTTTAGATCATGCATGTACGATCAGACAAACAAAATATAGCTCACCTGCCCTGTTCTTTCCCTCTACAGCAAAAACCACATCCTTGACAGTTGTTCCAGTGAAAGCAATAGCTATTCAGATGGGACAGAGCACCAGTTTCTGATCTGCCTTGAGTATATGCACCAGAAGTGCCAACTCTCTTCAGTAGGGACAAATGCCACTCTCATACTGGAATAAACCAAAGTCATCTTCCTGTCACCCATGCAGTTGTCCTACTAATATTAGGAGTTTGTGCATACAATGCCTTGCTTCTAGAATTGTTCTCACATATTTGTATATGTTTACCTAGATTCTTAAATTGGCAAGCTCAGCTCCATGAGTACTTTTATTTCTGGTTTAAACAGTCTATTAACCATTGCCTGGACAAGACAGAGGCAGGGAGGATCACTCTTGATATTTTTCAGCAGAAATCTTGCCACAAATGTGCTGCCGAAAGGATAGGGGCACTAATTCAGCAGATGACAAAGCATTAGTTCAGCATTTTGTGGCTGGTGAGCTGCCGCACACATGTAATGGGTCATGCCTCACCCCCACCCACAACTCTGGCAATATAACCTTAGCACTGGGGGAATGAGGAAGAGAGACTGGAAGACCTGCTGAGGATATAATCACTTACAAAAACTCAGATAGCCCAGACCACAGTGTGAAAGCAGGATATCAGCTCCAACTTGTGATCGCACCCCAAGCCCCCCTGGTCTGGCTTGGCATGTCTTACAGTTCTAGGGCACACAATAAAATCCAGAGGAAGCCCCTTACAGGAAATGTCACCTCATCCAGGTGCCTGATCAACTAAGCCTCCCAGCCCTCAGTGACCTGTGGTCAAGGCTTCATCTCTCAGCCTTGCTGTTGAGCAGCTGCTCTGTCACAGATCAACATCCTTTCTCAGTTCCCACCTCAGCACTCCCAGCATTCTCTCCACTGCTATTAAGTCTCCCAGCCAGGCAGTGTTCGGATCAGGGTCAGCAAGCTAGAGGTGCAGGGGAGCTCCACACACCAGTCTCAGCACCAAAAGCTATGGAAACCTCTCTCCAAGCCTGAGAGAGGCACAAAGTTTGAGATGCTGCAGAATGCTACCATAAGCAGAAACTGTGGATGCAGGCAGTCTCTGCGTCTCATAAATCATCAGGAGGGGGCAGAGAACTAGTCACCATTTCATCAGTTAATTACTACTGTTAATCATATTTTCATTAACCTGAAATGAAACTGCCAGCATTCTCCCATTTTCCACCTCATGCCTCAGGTCTCATTTCTCAGATAGGAATTCTCTATCAGCCAGGATATGTTGTCCTTTGCTATACAGGTGACATGTTTAACCCCCTTGTACTCTGCCAAACCTGCTCCAGGTAACCTCCTAACCCTGCTTAGGATGGGGAAAGCCTGCAAGGTCTATACTCTTGACTATCAGACTTGCTAACTTACTGATCATGTTGCTATAGTAGTATGCCTCAGTTTCCCTTATTTTTTAAAATAGATTAGTGCTATAAGCTTGCTCCTATAAAGCATTTCAACTTATCCATATATACCTGTAAATAGAGCTGTCCCATGGGACAGACAGGAGGGACAGGGAAGCTTTCACCCTCTGTAGGGCAGGAGGTAACTGCAAGGGCTGTTCTGCAGTCTTCCAGGGATGGAAAGTAGAGTTAACTCAGCAATAATCTTGCAACAGTCAAGCTTTCCTCCCCCATGGATGTAGAACTGGGCTGCAAAGTCTTTGTTCCACTGCTCAGTGCCCCTCATGCAGACCCAGCAGCCACCAGCAGAGGCTCTGCACACTCCAGCTCTGCTGCTGCTCACCTGTCAGCTTCCCCTTAGGACTCTCCATGAGGAGAAAAGGTATTGATTAATGTTAATCGAAGACTTCGAGAGCTACACCTTCCTTTAAGGTACAGAGAAATAACAAGCAACGTGACTTTGAGGTCTCCTTTGCCTTTGCTGTTACAGCACCGCACCTCAGCCCTGCCAGAGGGGACAACTCACCTCTACAGCGAGAAGGGGATTCAGCATCCCCAAGCCTTAACTGCTCTCCCATGCTCCAGCGCTCAGCCCCAGGCCTGGCAAACCTCTTGCAGACTGGAGCATCACATTCTGCATGTCTTTCTGCCCTTGGGAAAGCAGCCCCTGAGTAATGCTCAAACACTCCCTAAAGGAGCGGTGCCATCCCCAGCCCTGCGAAGAACAGGCCACCACATCAATGGAACAGCACTTACCAGAGGATGGGGCGGAGGGACAACATGAGAGCAACCACAGAGCTCCCTGCTCAGCTTGCTCTGGTTCGGTATTGGTCTACTCCCAGCCTGAACTAGGTGGCTTGAGAGAAAGTGGTGACCACCCTGGTCAAAGCCAAGCCCTACAAGGGGCAGGATGGCACTTCTTCAGCCTCCAGAGCTGTCCCAGACTTCTTAGATGGGAATGTTGCACTTCTTCCTGCATTTGCTTAGTCTCCTCACCCACTCCTAGCATTCAAGAGCGAAGTCAACTCTTTGCTTGCTCTGTTACCTGTGGGGCTAAAAGGAAGTCAGGAAACACCCAGGGAAGGGAGGAATGCCTAGTTTTAAGGCAGGACCAGAGGCTCCAAGCTCTGAAATTGCTTTTGCCTCCCTTTCCTCTCCTCCACCCTCCTGCAACCTCAGATGTGCTAAACAGCCTGTAAAGGTGTTAATGGGGCATGTATCACCTCTGTCACATTTTGGTGCAACATGGCACCCAGAACAGAAATGATATATAAAGTGTACTTATTCTCCCAGTGTGAAAACAGCTGGGTTAAATATAACAGAGGCTTGCTGCCTCTGGGAAGCATAGCTGATCTCTTCAGTTGATGGCAGAGGGTTTACCTTGCCAAACAGCCCTCAATCCCACAGATCAGGCAATTTATCCTGTGTTAAAAGTGTATATATGTTACTAGGTACAATAGAGGTGCATAAATTGTCTTGATTATATATATGTCCATGGAAAGTGTCACAACACAATATCTCACCAGCCAAACCTAGCTTTTAAAAATTGTTGTTCAGTGAGGTTTTTTATTGGATCTGAGTAACACTAGTTTCTGCATTGCAGAACTTAATGAAGGTGTTTCAAAGAGGGGACAAGAAACCTTCAATATGTCCCTGGCAGCCTCAAGCTGAGACATAGCAAACAAGAGACATGATTGCTACTGATCAGGACCTGCTTCTGTTGCATCCTTGAGAGTTAGCATCTGCCTTTTCGTTAGAGCTTTAGCCACAGATTTCCTCTCACCTTTGTGCTTACCTGATCATTAGGCCCCAGACAGAGTCTTGGAGTAAGGATAAGCTGCATTTGTAATACACCATCACACTGACAGCACAGACTACTTGGCATTCACCCTAGGTCTTCTATGGGATCATTTGTAATCCCTTGGACTTGAGTTCAACACAGGACATCCTTATGAGCTACCAGAGAGGTGTGCTTAAATGCCAAATAAACACTTCCATGAATTATAGACCTACACTCCCAGCTAAGTAACTTCCACACCTTGCACCCAAGTTAGGGGAGTGCAGGTGCTCACTATCATTAAAAATGAAGCTTCAAATGCAAAGCTTTCTAAGTTCAGGAGTAAGGAGAGATATTTGGGGGGGGGGGGGGGGGGGGGGCCCAAAAAAAAAAAAGT
>JAVSBS010009291.1:12776-31885 GCA_033124195.1 Coracias cyanogaster | reverse complement strand
GCCCCGCTCCCTGCCCGCCGAGCCCGCCCCGCTGCGCCGGGGGCCGGGGGCGGCCGAGGCGCCGGCATCGGCGATGGGCGGCGGGGCGCTGTCGGGAGCGCTGTGGCTGGGGCTGCTGTGGGCCGGCAGCGGGGCCGGGGGGAGCTGCTCGGGAAAGTGCTGCGAGGGCCGGGACGCCGCTTGTGTCGGCGAGGGATGGCGGGAGGGCGGGGGCTACGGGACCTGCTACTGCGACGGAGGATGCCGGCGAGCCGGGGACTGCTGCCGCGACCACGGCCAGGCGTGCCCGGGTAGGTGCGTTCGCCCCCCGGCCCGGCCCGGCCCGGCCCGGGCCCCGGCGGGGCGAGGCCGCCGAGAGGGGCGAGGGCGGGATCCCCCTGGCAGCCCCGTCCCCTTCGCCGGGTGTCGTTTGCTGGCGGGCTGCCGCTGCCTTGCGGGCTGGGGGTTTTGCTGTGGCTTGGAGATGGGGCGTGCGGTGAGGGTCTCGGGTGTGAGGGGGCTTTGAAGGCCCGAGGCCTCCCCGGCCAGCGCCCGGCGGCAGGAGCGAGCACCGGGCTGGGGCTGGGGCTGGGGCTGGGGCTGCGGGCGGGTAGCGGCAGGCACAGAGATGGGAAGAGATGTTTTTCGCACGCTAGAGACATTTGCAAGGTTTCTGGGCCAGCTGTAGACTTGGGGTTTGCCAGCCTGAAGTGATCTTCCCCTCTAAAATGTCACTTGTCGCCCAGTGCTTCTCACAAGTCGATTGCAGAGACAACAGGGACATCCACCTAGCACCATCTGCGTCCTCGAGCAGA
Organism: Coracias cyanogaster; assembly: GCA_033124195.1. Classification (NCBI taxonomy): domain Eukaryota; kingdom Metazoa; phylum Chordata; class Aves; order Coraciiformes; family Coraciidae; genus Coracias; species Coracias cyanogaster. The sequence continues at coordinate 31,091 of JAVSBS010009291.1, read as the reverse complement.
TTCCCCACATCTTGCCAAACTAATACCAGTGGAGTAATTGGGGAAGTCACCAGAATGAGGTTTCACCCTGAATTCTAATGGAAGGAATGAGCAAGGATCCATTATCGAGGCAAGGACTTAAAAATGAGTGTAGGGGAATGAGTGCGGGGGTCCTCTGCCAGGCTGCGGAGGAAAGCCTGGCTCCCAGGGAAGCGGTGGCAAGAAGGGGAAAGTGGCCTGGTTCTATCAACCTGGACCTGTCGGCCTTGGTATTTGCAGCCCTCCTTTCCACAGTGTTTCTAGCCTTTGTGGTCTTCACAGTTTGTCCTCCCTCCCTCTGCCTGTGATGAGGGACATCGCCTGTTCTTCACAGGTGCGACGCTAGTACTCAGCCTAACATCCCTTTCCAGCTGACTGGATGCACACCAGCCTACAACCAAAAAGTCGTGAGTCTCTGCTGCGCAGTCCTGCTAATTAGGGTGCGTTTAGCAGGCTCAGCCCTGTGCTGACACGGCCACGTAGCTTTGGGACCCAAGTTGGCTTGTGCCGGCCTGGTTTGGGAAGGGGGAGCACGACTGTTGGACCAGGTAGACCTGTCCTAAAGCTGCGCAGAAAACACTCAGCAGAGCAGAATTCTGATCCCAGGTCTCCAGAGAAAATACAGTCAGTTCTCCTACCACTAAGTAATCTCTCCAGAAAAACAGGAGGGGAAAAAAAAATAGCATCACAAGGTTTGAAGGTAGCATCTTGAAAATTAGCTATGTTTTATGTATTGATCTTTCATTCAGGAAAATCAGTAGAGGGAGAACTGACAAGATGCTTTCTTGCCATATAGTCACAGTATAATGCATCTTTTCAGTAAATCAAATGATTTTTAATGTGCAAATATGAAGGAGAGAGCTAATAAAAGTGCATGGTGTGGCATTAAATGGAGCTGTAATCAGATAAACTTTTTATGCTCTTCAAAAAGAAGCTCAAACTTGTGCTTGAAGAGTTCGAGTTCAGCCGCTTTTCTTACCATGACTTCTGACACGACTTCTAGTACTTGATGATGCCTTATTGGTTTTGACATGGCATTTTTTGTCTCAAGCTCAGCGAGGGTTGTCTTGAAAGGCATGATATGTTTTTGCTGTCTCTGTCCCGTATCCTGTAAGTTATGTTTTGTATAAACAGAAATTCCAAATAGTTTCAGTGGGAGTTTGTATCAACTTATTGCTGGACATTTTGAAGTCTTTTTTGTTCCTTTTGGATGTTGAGGTCTCACCGTTGAATGCTTTAAAATTCTGTCCATGTGTTGAACGACACCAAGGGTAATTATTGATGCAATTCACTCTGAAATACTGTTTTGAATATAGAGTGCAAAAATGTAAACCAGAAATGTGAAGGAAAATGACCAGTGGTTCTAGTGCTACAGCCTGTTTGTCATGATCTTAGCACCAGCTGAAATGCAGTTTAATCCTTTTGCAAATATTTAACAGGATGAGGTGTTTGGGGAAAGTGTAAAGTGTTTCAAGTGTATGTAATCTAGAAATGTGTTAGGAATAATACAAAAAACAATGCTCCAGAATAGTAGAAATCACTGATGGTAGGGGCATCCTAAAACTGCCAATGCCATGGTTAAATTCTGTCACGCCTAAAAATCGTAGTAGTTCTGGTGCTTTATAAATAGATGGCTCAGCAGAAGTCCATGGGTCCGAGGGTTTTAAAATACATTTCCTTACAGGCCTTTAAAAATAAATTTCCTTAGAGTTCTAACAGTGAAGAAAGAGTATTTTTGACATAGAGACTATTTAAAATAGAAATTACCATACCGTGAGAAAGCCTGAAAAAGGAATGACCTTGCCATTTTAATGGAAGTGGTTACTCTGAGAAAATCCACAGCTCTTTATACACGACAACATACGTTGTGCAGTGATTCGGTGAAGGTACTGTAATCCCACTTTGTCCAGAGATGGGAAAAGATTAAAAGGAGCGTGACTCAGAGAAAAATCTATGATTCACGTTGCTGTAAATAAATAAAAAAATCCTGACCACTCAAGCAGTGTTTCGTAGGATAGCAGTGTAATTTTTCTGTGTGTTTTTGAACTTCCAAGTGTCTCATTAACTTCCACATTTTGGTAGGTACCTAAGTACGAATCCTGTCCTTCAGGCTGCTTTGACTTGCATCCTTCTCGTTGTTTCAATGAATCATTATCTACCATCGTCGTGATGAGTGAGCTGACCAACAGTAACATAGACAGAAATGATACCGACGGGTCCCTGATACTTCTTTTCGTCTTACAAGAGATGATGCCATTCCTTTTCTGTCAGCTCTGGGGCCCGTTCTTTGCCACGCTGGGGAATTTGACATCTTTTCCAATGAGGCACAAAACTGATGTGCTGTGCCTTAACAGTCACCGGGTACTTACTGCAAGGGTGACGTCGTTATTCAACTGGCTAAATTCCATTCTAGCAACCCAATATTCGTATTATTCCACATGACTACAGCAATTCATACTTCTTGTTCTAAATCTTGATGGCCATAAAATTGCCATGTATTGCTGCAGATGACCAATATTTAAATGTCAGTTTGGTTTAATTCCAGTAAGATATGAAGTCATTGCTTTATTTGTTATACAGCTACTCAGGCCCTCCGGGAGCTTTCTGCATGTAAAAGTGATGTTAGGCCTGATGTTATCTGCATATCAAGGTGCTAATAGGGATTTAAATTATGTGAAAATTCTTACTTTCTGCGGGTGATTCACACAGCCGACTTGGAAGAGAGTTAACTGATAAGGAAACCAGGCTAGATGACACTTACTGTCCTTTGGGTACTCTAAGCAGAACTAAAATGTGTGATCAGGCGTTGAAGTCTGTGTTTGTACTCTTAAATAGAGCGGGGCCAAGGACTTTCCCGGACCTGCGGCTAGGTGGCAAAGGCTGAGGTCCAAACCACATTTAGCACTTCTCCTGCCTATCCCGTCACAGGGTCTGAGACATTTTTCCTATCGCTGATTTTCTTTTTGTGTAGTTGAAGATGCTTGAAACAAATGTCTGAGGGTTGTGCTGCAACATAGTGGAATGGTGCTTTCACAGCCCCAGAGGCTGTGTCCTGTGCCTTGGGGTACCTAGATGGGCCTGAGGGCAGTGCCTGGGGATGCGATGTCAGGGGGGATGTGGTGAAAGGAGAAGGAGCCATATGCTTTTTCCATGTTACTTTCCAGTGCTGTTCTACAAATCATACCCCGGCGCTGTCTGGGAAGGTGTTTCTCATTAAGTAGAAGGAAATGCTAGAGAATGCTGATGGTTAAGCAGGACGGGCAGCTGGTGGCTCAGTGCCCAGGGCTGCTCCATGCTTCTGGTTTCAGTGTTCCTCAGAGTGTGGGATGTAGCATCCTTGGCCCCAGGTACACCTGGCACTGCTGAGCCACTCAGAGGTGGCCAAGTTTGGTCAGAACAGGTGCCAGACTCCTGTGACGCAGAGTCACAAACACCAAAGAGGTTAGGACATTTTACTCCTTCTTCCCAATGTCTTGTACTGGCAGAATCCCAGAGGGCATAAAATATTTTCCTGAACGAGTAGTTTGGTCCCATCGCTTTCCTGCAACACAGATAGAAGTACGTCACTAGTGGTTAAGCTGTAAATTTTCTTAGGGATTTAAATTGCAATCGGGAAAGAAATATAGAAAGAAAAAAAGATCAAAATCAGGTGTTATGTTCCATTACAAGCTAACAGGAAACAGAACACATGGGAAAGGAAAAGCACCATTTAACTAGATCAAGAGAGGCATGACCCAGAACAGTTCAGAACCAATTTCAGATAGGCCAACCCCCTGATTATAACGCGTATGTTGGACTATTCTCTAAGCAGCACGTTGAAGACCTGCCTTTATAAAGGAATGGAAAAGCAAAGTTAATGTGATTCACACTACATGGAAAATAACGTTAAGCTTATTTGCAGCGAGCAATGAAAGCGAGTCTTTGAGGAACTGGGGAGTTTCCATACGAATAAGAAACTCTAATAAACATAGGCAGCTTTAGGGTTTTTAGTATTTCAATTACATGACATTAATTATGACTTTATTGCAAAAGCAAGCCCGTCAGAGGACAAAAAGCAGCTAATAATATAAGGGAAAGCAGCATGGACTAGTAGGGAGAGCCGCAGTGTTTTGACTGCTTGTTGCACTTGATGGTTCAGGAAAGCTGCAGACGCGGCAGTTCCCTGCTTGCCCAGCAGCGTGTGGCGCGCGCGTCAGTTGGTACTGCTGCTGGTGTCCAGGCGGAGAACATTCCCTCTGGATGCAGACTGGCAAGAGGGAAAGCAGTCCAGGGGAATGTGGCTGCCCAACCTGGAGCACCTACCAGGTGACCTCTGGGAAAAGAGGCTGCTGGGAACGGACTACTGGTCAGATTAAATGTCCTTGTAGGCCACCGGTTGAGGACCTCTTGTGTAGAGAAATGACTGCATAACCTCAGAGAATTCTTCCTCTTGATGGATGCCCACGTGTGAGACATTTTTCTTATCTGTTCTTTCGCTGCTCTGACTGTCAAGGCTGTGTAGACTTGAAGTTCCTTGTTGAAGGGCTTGTATTTGTTCCATCAGTAAGCACCCAGAGATCATCCTCATCCAGCCCCTCGGAGCTTAGCACTCAGCACAGTTTTGAAGAGCTGTAGTAGTCATTTTGACGGCTAAAGTTAGGACACAGTTTTCAAAACCTTGGACTTGGTGTTCCTCGAGAGGAGGCTCAGGAAAGTTCAGTTCCATGAAACGTGTGAAATCACTGTGTGGTTTTTACTGTTGTGTACTGTGTTAATGGACAACTAACGTGAAGAATTGTGTGTTGGGTAGCTTCTTACTCAAGAGTAATTTGTCCATCACAAGTTTCTGTATTCTGGGAATCGGGCTGTAAAACCTTTTCTTCCAGAGTAGATTATTTGTATCCACCTGGAAGATACCTGGCTTATTGTCCATGCCTACATCAGTAAGGTTGACACAGAGCTGTATTGCCAGAATATAAATGAGAAATGCGAGAGAAAGCAGAATTATAGATTGGAAAAATGCGTATCATGCTTAATATAAATAAGAACAACAAGGAGCATGCCATAATTATTAGATGCACTGCAGTGAATAAAATAAGGAAGGAAATGATTAGTGCATAACAGATGTGATAGATCTGAGAGAGATTTCTGAGTTTCAGGCCAGTACTGACACTGAGAGATTCTTAGTCTATTATTTACGTCTTTCCTGGAAAGCTTACAAAAAGTGACAACCATGAAATAAGGGCTTATGCTCTACATAATACGATGATTCATTTTTTTCCTTAAAAAAAACCCCTGTGTGTCATTTAATCAAAAAGGTGTCAAAGGCTATAAAGTGAGCTAGAGGTTTCAACAGTTGCCAGAAAAATACCACAGAACAGAAAACAAAGAATTTTTCTTCCTTTCTTCATCTGACACTTTTGGTGAGCTCACCTAATATATGTGAATCTAACAAAGAGAGAAGTTCTTTGTACCTCTGCCTAGTACTAGGCTGGGTTAGGAGAGACCAAGGGTACAAGTAAATGGTACCTGTACTGTTTGATGCTCTGCCTGAGGGAAATGCAGTTCTTATGATTCAAAGTTTACGTTAGAAATAATAGTACTTTCTACATAATGTTTTGGTCAAGTTCAGAGGAAGTTTGTGATCCATGAGAACTCAAATTCACATATCTAATGGACTGTTCTATAGATTGGAATAGGCAAAAGGCGGCCTTAAAAATCCCATCTTTACACATTTTATTTAGTTTAAATATCTGCATTGTTGTGAAGCTCTGTATCAGTAGCTATAGAGGCACAGAAATACAACTATACACGTCCCTGCGTTGTTCTGAGACTAGACAAAACCAAAATTTATCATAAAAAATTCTTTGCAGCAAGGACCACGGAGCAGGCCACCCTGCTGTTAAAACAGGAGCAACAAAGCTGTGGCAGTGAAACTCGCTTCAGCGTTGAGGAGAAGGGGTTAGAAATCGATCTGAGGGGAACCAAGAGGGCTGAAAGGCTTCCTGAGTTCTGCTACTTTATGTTCCAGCTTTTAAACAAAATGTGGTGGTGTAGGAACTGCCAAGGTCGGTCAGACCATTCACTGGTCTGGATAATCCATGAGCTGGTCTCCTACGGGGCTAACGCCGGATGCTTCCGTAGAGAGTACAGGAGATCCCCACAGCTTTTAATGAGGTTTTAATGAGGAGCTGTTTCTTTCTGGACAAGGGATGGACTAGGGAGCCAAGCGCTGCAGGTAGGCTTGGATGCAAACTCCTAGAAGAGCATTTAAAACCCTGTAAATGAAAGTCTGTAAGAAAGAAAAAACGAGGCGGTCTCTTTTCAAGCTCTAGTCAAGCTTTCGAGAGCAGCTAGGATAAAACAGAAGTCTTGACTTGTAGTAATGTTTCAATACTGCTTTGCAGCTCTTCCATGCGTTGCGGGGGAGTGGAGTCACTGGAGTGGCTGCGCAGAACAGTGTCACCCCAATCTGCGGATACGAAGGCGCTATGTACAACAGGAACCTCAAAACGGTGGGAAGCCTTGTCCCCCTCTGGAGGAGAAGGCTGGCTGCCTGGAATACCTGACTTACCAAGGAGAGGACTGCGGCCATGAACATGGTATTCTCTTTTGATTTGTCTGTACATTGTGCCCAGCAGGGCCTTCGTAACTTTTACGGATGTCGATGAACAGAAAAAAAACCCCCATCTGCAGCTAGCTGGTTAAAAATACAATTTAAAGCCTTACTTTTTACTGTCATGTTGCTCTTTATTCTATTCTTATTTTTTCCTCCTCAGGTTTTTTTTTTTCTATTAAGTAAACAACTAAGCTGCATGCATTCTTTCAGTTTCTTGATTTCAGCCCTTCCGTAAGTATCAAATTACCTCTGTGCAAAGCTAGAACACAAATTCAGCACGAAATGGGAAACAGAGCTCCTTGTAGGATTCCAGCACATCCCATTTCCGCACAGCCTAGACGGCATGCATTTCTAGATCCGTTTCTTCTCAGCAAGGAGAGGTCTGATGTTGCCAACATTTTACCAATTTTTCAGTGAGGTCAGTCGGAATCATCACCCACAAGCTCCTGATTCATCCACCCACTCTTACAGTAATTGAAATAGGACGCAACTGCGTCTTGTTGCCTGACTGTAACTTTTCTTCCTCAGTCCCTGCTTTCATAACTACCTCTGAATATGGTAAAGAAAGAAGACAACGAGCAGCATCTTCTCTCTGGCCTTCAGACACAGAAGAAGTTGGGTAATCTATTTATCCTATATATGTGGGTCATCTCGTTCAATAGAAAATAGCTGGCTACGGAGAAAAATGTAACGAAACTTGCGACAGTTGAACAATACAGTATAGCTTGTACTATTTTTCTCTCCTGCGGTTCATTTACGTCTTCTAGATGTTTTTAATTATTTGTTAATTGTCCTCAATTAGACACTGGGGTCATGGCAAACCCGAGGAGAGCTGCTTTGGAAAGCAAACAGTAAATAAGGTTAGCCAAAGCTGAATGTATCTGTAAGTCTGAGAAATTAGATGCAGGTCTCTGAACAAATAAAATGGGATGCATGTCATCAGACTCGGGAGACCCTTTTTTTTTTAAAATTAATTGACACAAGCAGTAAAAACTTTTGTTTGGTTACCAGTAGAGACGGTTATGAAGTTTAAATAAGGCTATTATTGGGTCTGTAATGCTCCTAATGCTTTGCCCTATGCTGCTTTCCCCAGAACAATAAAGCCCCTTGGTATTCTTAAGACCTCTTTGCCGTTTTCTTTTTTAGCAGCATAGAATTAAAAATATGGGTTACTGAGATCTGGTTTTCGACAGAACTTAAGAATACAAAACGCAACCAGAAAGTGAGATTACACATAAAGCACTGAACTGGGGCATGGAAAGAGAAATACGTTTGTGTGTCATTAGCTTAGGGTCAGAAACAATGCTAGCAATGACGACGTCTTCACTTGCACTTCAAAAATAGTACCTGTATGATATCCAGGTACATTCGAAGTGTACACCCGGGTTGTACTAATGTAGTACTTTTCCTCCTGAGCAGCTACTGTGTGGAATTTAAAACAGAATCACTGTCACACCACTGCGCTTTGGAGAACCGGCCGTACGCTCGATGGATGCAGTACCTACGAGAAGGGCACACCTTGTGCGTGGCTTGCCAGCCTCCGGCTATGAACACTGACACGCAGCGGTGTTCTGGGGACGGCCATAATGCAGATGGGTAAAGAAAGCCGTTTTTCTGCTGCCTCTTCTGTAGCAAAACCCAGTAGAGGTGTTAAGACTTCTCAAGGTCTCATTAAAAGCTGCATTTGTTATACCTAAAAAAAAAAGGAAACTGCTCTTATCCCTTGTAAAGCTCAGATTTACCCTTTTAGTTCTCACAGAAATTGCTTTTAAAACCTAGATAAAATTGGGAAATGATTTTAATATATGAGTTCAGTGCTTTCAATGCTTTAGGTACTATTGTGAAGGGATGATGCAACTTCTGTAGTGCAAGAGGTCTTTTTACAGCTAAGGGCACTTTTCCTTAAAAATGCTATTTCCTGCCATAATCCAAATCTGATTCTGTGTTTAACAGCGGCGGATCTGTGCTCCTCTCAAAGCTATACAACTGGTTTCTAGGCAAGTAAGGTTGAAAGTAGACATCTAATATTCAGAACAGATTTTTATTTGCTCGATACATTTATTAGCACACATACTATTTAATACCTGTACAACCAGCTACTCAATCCCCCATCCTGTACACTATGCTTAGGAATATACTGCCTGTTCCAGAAAGCGTTTTAAGAGCTAGATGAGCTAATTGAAGTCATGCATTATTAAGCAAACCTTACCTTCTGACACGTTATACAACATAACCTAGTAACATGAAATAGATGGGTTTTGGTGTTTTAATTCCTTGGTTTTTGTTACATTTCAGAGGGAAAATCTTACACTGGGAAGCAGTCGGCAACTCTCGGTGCCAAGGAACCTGGAGGAAGATTCGGCAACTGCAGCACTGTTCGTGTCCCCTTGTGCATAGCTTTATTTTTACATAAAAGTTTAAAAGATGTTTAAAACAGCAACGACAAAACGATTAAGAAAATGAATAACAATGCCAAGAAACCTACATCTTTCTGCTGCGTTTTCTGGAGCCTGAACAAACTTTAAAGGAGTCTGAACTTTGGAAACACTATTTTTGGGAACTGTCTTAATACAAAACACTAAGACTGATCTTTGCTTTAGACCGCTAGAAGCGTGTTTCCATGTTTCTCTTTCGTAATTAAAAAGCGTATGTTTCTAACTGTAGTAGCCCTCTTTTCCTAAAGTTCTTGTTCTTTACTGGCTGCAGTCCTGTCTACAGGCACTGCTCCCACCGAGTAGCGAGCCAGCCTAACGTTCTCAAGTCTGAGAATAGTAACTGTCGTCATTAAATAGCAAGGGTGAATAACAATTAAAGTTTGAGAGCTACAACTGGATTTCAGTTTAGATCCTTTGTTCCTTCCCAGTACCATCTAGACATTTGCTTATATCAGTATTCTTCCCCCTGCATCGCAGTTTTCACGTTCAGCCACCTTCATCATGACGCATGGCTAGTGGGAGGGGTTAAGGAAGTAGTCCTGCTCAGAACTTCATGCCACCAACGCACAGCAGGAACTTTACGGCAGATGAACCTAAGCGAGACTTCACAACTAAAGCATTCGCTAACATTAAAAACGATGACGTAGTACTAGTTAAAACTGCTTATGGGCAATGATTAACGTAGAAACCTGCGATATCAGAGCACTGGCAAGACTGCTATGCAGGTAGTTCAAATCCTTGTTTTGCTACTTATTGCTTACCTTGGATTACTGTTACAGCATTAACGAGGCTGCACGCTGCACCTTCTCACTCGTCAGACACCTGCTATGACTTGCTGAATTGCTGGCTTACAGCTGCTCTGGCATTCCGTGCTGGAGGACAAAGCCTGTGTTTGATCAAGATCGTGAAGTTCACAACGTTTGCCAAAAAAAGAATTATGCCTTGAGGTTGAGGAAATCGACTGTTAAGATGCGCAGGATCTCTGTGGAACCTAAGGACTACTGCTGCTGCTGGTTCTATCAGCTGCAAGAAGAAACCCTAGCGTCTGGTGGCAAGAACAAGGAAGGTGATCTGGTTGAGACCCTCTCCACTGTAACAGTATGAAACTTTGTAACTGTACTTTACAATTTTATCTTAAAGGAAGCAGTCTTCCAAAACAGAAAGCAGAGAGGTTATCTTAATACTTCCTGAACATTTCAGCCTTCAAGAATTATCTTCCTTTGTAGCCAGGAAAATACCTCAGAGAGGTTTATTTTATTATGATCAGTTTGGCGAGATGCTCTTCCTTGTAAGGTTCTTGTAAAATAAAAACCTTACCCGCGGACAAAGGTACAGAAAACATCTGAATTGAAGAGATTTCACTTTTAAAAGAACGCGTAGTGATATGTTCGTTCAAGTCACTAGTTTCATACCAGTATGACAGTAGAAAGTATGGGTTTTCTAAGTTGTGGAACTCCCTTCTACACAATCTGACTCAAGGGAGACAGTGCAGTACCATCATCCATCTGTTCCGGTCTCTCACGAGGAAGACATGTACAGCGACCCGCTGACACCTTGACAGTTCCCCCCATCGGAACGTATTTTTGATTGCTATCACTGCAGACAGAGACAGGGGAGAGCACAGATGAAACACGTCTCGTGAGCTGTGTTATCAGTGTCGGTAGGGAATTGCTACTGAGCCCCACTTCGGCCATTTGTTTTTGAGCTTTCCCTTTCCTGCTGGTCTAGAAGAAGCCGCTTGTCAAGACAAGGTGGGTGGCACAAGAGAATCAAGAGGTGTTAAGAGCTAGTATCATACTGTTACTTTGCATGTTTGCCATGTCTTCTGTCAGGTAAGTGCTATTACGGCCATATACATAAATTCAAAATGATCTTCCACCTCGAACGTTAGCTTAATTCTTTAAAAGATAAAAACCGAACTCAACACCTTTACTACTTATAAATATGAAATTACATGGAGTATCACATTTTTAACTGCAAAAAAGGGAGTAAGCTTGGAAAACAGAAACATAACTAGAAATACAACTCTTCAAAAATACAGGATACTTAACTCTGTATTAGCCTCTATCAAGCTAAGCACGTTGCCAGTCATTTAATACCCCTGTGTACATAATTGACCTTTCTTAAATCACTGCAAGCATCTTCACATTTCAGACATTAGGTCATCTCCAGCACACAGACAAAAGGCCAAGCTTTACATTTCAGTCATCATTACCCAAGCAAGTGAACTAACCTGGACATTTTATACCTATTACTATTCTGTTTAAGGTCCAGCAGCACTGCCGGATACTCTGAAACCAAGTTATCATCCTGACATCTGGATTAGGTCCTTATCTAGAGAAAGTTGAAGAAGAGTTGATTCCTGCAGTCCACATTAGCCTTGTTCAATCCTGCACAGTGTTCTCCACCGGTCTTTTAACATGACACTAGTTCGGTTGTTGAAGTCACCGTGGACCAAAATTTTCGCCCAGTTACCCACTCCGAACTCCCTTACTCCTGATTTCAGTTCCAAGTCTTCTTTGTAAGTCCATCGCTAAAGGGAATAACAGAGAAAAATACCAGATAAATAAACAGAGAAAGGTATTAATGTCAAAGCTGAGCTTACAGCAAATACAACAGGAAGTTTTTATACAGCTCTCTAGTTATTATGGACTATAGATGTTTTAGGGCAGTAGGCTCATTTTGATTTCTTTGGAGCACCATAACTTGACATCAGGTCAGGTGTTACAACACAGTAGCAGACATCACCTGGAATGAGAATCGCATGCTTCAATGTTCACAAGTTACAGGAGGAGAGGGGAAAGGGGGGTAGAGGGAGAGACACTGGACAAAGTTGTTCTTTTCATTCAAAACCGGCTTTCCAAAATTGTGCTTCATCAGCTAGTTGAAACAAGACAGACCTTGATTGATCCTAGCATGCATCACAAAAGAGAAAACCATTTGTGACACGTTAACGTAGAGACTGAGAATCAAGACACAGATAACTGTATTGTGTGGCTGTTCCATTTAATCTATCTGTGTTCGCTTCTGCTTCTTGCACCAGCGATGTCCTGCTGCTCCTGATGGTCTCATATACCATAGGAAATTATGAAAGGAGAGACAAATAGTCAATTTTCACTGGTTTCATGCTGGCATTTCTATGAGCACCAGCAGATTCCACATTAAAAATCATTACTTAGGCCTTTTACAAAATCTGCATGTGTTTATGTGCATGTCCTGAGCACATGACTGCTGAAAATCCAACAAAGCTCTCTTATTTTTGCATTTAACTGTTGCCTGTGCTTTACTTATTTTGGAGTTGCTCTGAAATAGCAAAAAGTCGGTGGTTTTGTTCGCCTGAACGCTAGGAAATTTACACAGGCAGGAGATCACAAGCACAGCAATTACTCATGTTCGGTGTGTGGAAGCAAAGTAGTTACTGTGTCATAGGCCTCTGCAGGCCTCACCTGTTAAGAGCTACTTGCAGCTAAGAGTCCTGCTGGACAAAATGATTTAATTGACAGAGGAGTGAACTGTTTGTAAAAGGATGTACTGTCCAGAGCCGCCTCATCTGATGGATTTCATTCGCTGGGCAGAGGTCACATCAGCAGAGGCTGTCACTCTGCTCTCTGTCCTCTCCTGCAGCCATAGCAATAAAACACTTCTGCTCTGACCTGAGCTAAATTGCAATTTAGGTTATTTCCACAACATCTGGTGCTGTGGATGAGATTCACATCCTGCTTCGCCCACTGGGAGGACCACGGGCTGCTCCCTGCCACTGCCAGGAAAGGGACAGGATCTTTTGAATCGCCTGCTGGGGCTGCAGGCTCCTGCAGCATGTGGTGGCTGCTCAACCCCAGCTTCTAATACAGGTCAGGTCAGTGCCCCACCGGCAGCTAAAAGAGGGAAAGTACTTGTAGTTCTGGTCTGGTCAAGGAAGGTCTGGTAAAGGTCCTTCTAGTATCTGGTAAACTTTAGGAGAGGTTGCTCAAGAAAGTCTGGGTTGATTTTAGCTTGCAACATGATATGAGCATGGAACGAACAAGCTGGGTTCAGGATGGGGCTGAAGCCGCACGCAGCCACCCCAGCAGGGACTGCCATGAACTTGGCTCCAAGGGTGAGGGGGGAAGGTTTGGTCCTGTATTGCCCTTCCCTAGCTTCAGCTGCGGGACAAGCTTCCTTGGGACCTGACGTTAACAGTCCCAACCAGCACGGTGGGCTCTGACCAGGAGGAGCCTTGTGCGTCTTGGAGCTTTTCCTTTGAGTCTGGATGAGGGTCAGCCTGGCAGCACTGTGAGCTGACAGCCAGGCGGCATGGATGACGCTAGAAAAAATGCCCTACCCTCGGAGCAGGCACAGTACATTGAAAATGTAATGGAGGCAAGCACAGAATTGTCCAATAGCTTTCAAGTGGGCGTGTACTAATTAAGCACGTAGGAATGTTCATATGTCGGAATGGTATAAACACGTTACCCGGTTATAACCAGGTGTGCGAGCTCTGCAAGTTGTCGCCTAGCACCCTTCTCTGCACAGAACTGGAATAAAGCAACTATCTCAACTCTGGGTGTTTCAGCTCCTTGCACACCGAGAACCCAGTTTTGAGACAGCAAAGGCAGACTCCCTCTGCCTTTCCTTCATCTCCTGGCATTCGTGACATTTTCACCTTTTTCCTGCAAGGAAGACATCTTGCAGCTGTACACGGGAGCGTGACAGGAACACAGAGTGCCCGTGGCATGAGCGTGCAAGCGCACACGAGTGTGCAATTAAAAGGACTTGTGAAGCAGATGCAAGGGCCAGGATGCGGGCAGGGTATTGGAGCAACTGCAAACATCTGGGTGCCTGTGAACCTAGAGAAGCATGTGTGTGCTTTCACCGGTGAACTTGCACCTCTACCAGAGCAGAGTGGGAAGATGGGGGTGCCTGCGTTTATGCTTTACGTGGGTACTGCAGGTGGGTGTTGTGGAGGACAGCACCTTGTCCAAGGCAGTTTGGGTGGCCTGTCATCTCAACAGGGAGGGTCCTGGGCTGGGGCTGCTGGAGGAGGCAGCCGCTTCTAAGAGATGTTAATTTTGTAGCCAGCAGGATCCAGCTGAGTTGTGAGTATTCCCAAGATTAAACCTATAATCCTTACACGATGAGGGACGGATCTTTCGCTAATGCACCTACAATGATAAATTTGTAACCAAACATGTAGAGCCTTCTTGGGGTTCCCAAAGAGGTTCTGTGCTAATAAATCCTCAGGTTCATTGGAACAACTGGATTGGAAAAAAAAAAACCAAAAAGTTTATAGAACACTGGAGGAGCAATAGGAAGTGGAACTGGCTGAAGCTGGAGGCCTACAATTTGTAGTTTGGAGAGATGAAAATAAAGGTTTACCAGAGTATGTACAAGATCTCCTCCTGTAAGTCACCGGTCACTTCAAACTATCAAAGATATAAATAGCGTTGGTTATCAAACAGGAGGGAAAATGAGAGAATCAAGCTATGGCTGACCTTTCCATTTGGAACCTTCAAAATTGTAAAGAATGGGGTACAAAGGGAAATGCAGTTGCAAAGAAATAGCCTCAACTTAAAAAAATTTAAACTTGATAAAGCCAACTAGTAGAACAGTGTAGTACAGAGGAAATCCATGAATTACAGGGCAACAAATAGCACTTAACCCTGCAAATAACATACACAGTCGAAATGTAAGCCTCGTGGCTGCTGTCATTAGACACATGCATGCCACCCTGCTTCTGCACATGGGGTGGCTGGGCAGGACAATCCAGGGAGAGCCAGTATGACTATCAGTGCTACAAGAGGTCCATGTGTCCGAGGATACTCGGATAAATCCTTTCTGGGGAGCCTTAAAAGATTCTGCCCTTAAGAGCAACAACAAGTCAGGCGATGGGGATCGGCCAGGTGACAATTTTAAGTGCCACTCTGCATGGTTCCCCCTTCCCTTGAATTTAAGCTGCTACAAGTGCCAGCAGCACCTCACAGAGGTGAGAGGTGTCTCTGGGAGGGAAGCAGCTTAGGTAACGTTCAGCCTGATCAAAATCGTGTTCTTGTTATTCTGCAGCAAACAAAAATTTGGCATCTATGCCAAGCGCAAGGTAAGGTATGTGAAGATCAAACTTCACATCTGAAAGGTGGACTTAGTCCAGACTAATACAACTGCCAGTACCCCTTCGAGAAATCATGATCACTGATCAACCTCACTAAGCAGTGCAAGAATTAAGAGTGGTGGTAGTTCAGCTGTGTTTCTAAACCTTAGAAACCTAAAACTTCCCTAAAGTAGTATATATCCTTTATAAAAAATACTTCCTTTTCCCAGTACATCCTATTGCACAGATCTTTTGCAACATTAACACTGAATGGTGGTTTAAAACTGTCGTTAAAAGGACAGAGATTCCATTGGAACCATCTAGTTCATCTCATTTCAGAAGACGCCAGAAAACTTCCCTAAATAAAATCTTTATTCAAGTAACATACTGATGCTTGACCTACAGCACCAGATAATTCAAATACTTCCAGCAACAGACAATCACAACCCTTGTTACTTGTTGTAATGACTAATTACATTCGCTGTTAAAAGGGTTGGGTTTCGCTTGTTTTGTTTTTAAATTGCTTATATTGAGCTGTTTTTTAAAAATAAATTTCTTCCGTTTAACGTAAAAATGAGAAGCCTGCCTTACAGGTAAACCAGAGACTGAAATCTTCTTTTCACTAAGAAACTGTATAGAGCAGTAACTTGTCCCCCCACCACCTTACAAACTGCCTGTGCCCTCTGGGATGGAGTCACGCAGACTCTGCCACTGCACGTTCCAAGCTACCGAGACAGGCTGAGAGACCGGACATAATGCAGCACTATGCTTGAGCTAACAGAATCCCAACAACCAGTGCGATATGTGACATCTGGCTAGCTCCGAACACTAGCAGAGCAAGCTTGTTGCCAGCCAGACCGTGCAGACATACCCTCCTGTATCGAAAGATCTTGTCATTCCTTGCAATCCGTTCTGCTCTAGTAGAACCTGTCTTCCCCTCATTATACATTCTGGGACTCTGCTCTGATTTTTTTTTTTTCCCATACAAGCCTGACTAAATTCTGAAAACCCACATTTTCAGAGACATTCTTTAATTTCAGCAAACTGTTACTCCGATTTTAGGCAACTCACAGTACTTGCCATACACATACAGGATAGAAAGTCAAGCACAAACAGTTCCCTAGATTCTGTGACGCGTGTATCCCCTCGTTTGGGAAGGAGAAAATAAAATACACTTGCTTTCAATAGCACTGCAGATTGTTGTGTGCAGTTAACTGAAAACACAGCAATGAAAGGCAGTAAATGGGCACTGAACCGTTGCAACGAAATGCCATTTACAAAACAAGAGCAAACAATGCCAACATTGAGAGAGGGACTACATGGAAAAAGGAAGTTCTAGAAGTCAACAGCTCTGACATTCACTGCATTCTTTCATGCATGCAGACCATTTTATAACCCAGATTATTAAGCAGAGGAGCAGATTTATTGTTTAAAAGGCCAATATCATTTATGAATATTGCATAGAAATATGCAGGTCCCACTGGCAGGGAGTACGGCGTAAACACCACAAACAGCAAATGCCTACTTTTCTAAGTGTTTAAAGAAACGTTCTGAATTTGAATTTCAAGTTCCCAAGGAGTTCACTACTATCAGAGGTAGCTTTCTATAAATTTAGTCTTTACATTTCAATTAAGGTTGAACGATAACAACAGAATTAAGCACACGACATCTATTTATTTTCTAGTGAGATGTGAACACATGCCCTAGCGCTGGATACAGTGCCCGCAGCTGGCCCCACACCAGACTCAACAGAAAAATAGGTGAATTTAAGTGAAATAATAGGTGAAAACAGGTGAAGAGCTGTCATTAGCCCTGTGTCAGTTGTGGTCCAGTTAGATTATATCATGATGTTGGAAATAAGACTGATGGAAGATTGTGTGCTGACCAGCAACTGGCTCACAAGTGTAAGTTGGAATAAAGTCATTTGTTATGTTTTTGAAGGCAACAAGCAAATCCAGTAAGTGGTGGTTTTTAATTTAGATTCAGGACACTGGCTACATTCACAGCTTTTAAGGAGGCGCATGGTGATTTGACTATTCCTGAGATTCATGAGAAAGTGAAAAACTGTTTGTATGTAGCAGGGGGCTTAACCTCCAAGGACAGATGAGGTCTCACCAGGACCTCAACCAATCTGAGGACAGCACGTGATTGAAGATTTAACTAGAACTTCAACTACAGTAAAATGCTTAAAGAACTAGGAATAAGTACAATTCTCCTCAAGGACAAGCTGAAAAAACAAGCAGGTTTGTCCTTCCGTATTATATGAAAAATGAAATGTCAAAAGACCTGAAAAGTGAAACAGCTCACACCAAAATGGATGCATGCTGAAAATCTGCAGAGTTATCTAAAAAGATTACATATTGCTTCCTAAGAGTTATTCTCAAGGGGAATTCAACAACGGTAATGCATTTATTTAATATTAATTTCATTCAGAAGTGTTTATCATGATAAAAAAGGAAAATTTGCTATGTGCAAAAATCAGTTTGTAACAGCTCCCCCAACATCAAACCAAATTACCTTCTATTAAGGCATGCACTTCTGTCCTTCCCACCAACAGGGAATTCTGCTATGTTCACTAATGCTAGAATTAAGGAATTCAAGAAAGTAGCCTTAGCTATGATGAGAATGAAAAGGACTATTTGAAAGACCCTATTATTTGGTTTATATAGAGCAAAATAGTTTACCAAGTAAATACGTATTTTCACCTTGTGGGAGTCCGACCCCCGCATATTAAGGACTTCTGCCTTATTAAAACAGCGAACAAAAAACCACAGCCCCCAGGATGCCATGGTTCTGCCGGAAGTCAGAAGCCGGAAGTCGTAGAGATGCAGCAAGGTATAAAAACTCAAAAGAAAACAAAAACTTTCTCTTTTTGCCGTGTTGTGCAGAGAGAGACATCGCTGCCACCAAGCACCCCCCACCCCGGGCCTCGCGGCCTAGGGAGGAAGGATGGGGGGAAGCCAAACTGAGCTGGCCGCTGCTGGAACCGCGCCAAGTCGGAACGCTGAAAGACTCCAAGCTGGTGGAGGAGGGAAGCTGCTGCCTCCTGCCACTTAAAGAAACTACGGCAAAAAGCCGCTGAGAAGCTGTGAGCTGAAGAAACTGCGCTGCCACTGGCCAGCACCAGCTGCCACGCTGCCATGGGGCGGTGGCGCCAAGCCAAGCCGCTGCCGCTCCAAGCCAGGAGCGCCGCGCTGACA
>JAVSBS010009291.1:0-12676 GCA_033124195.1 Coracias cyanogaster | reverse complement strand
AATATATTTGGTAATAAACTTGTTGAATACTTGTTGGTCTCTGTAATTGCCTACGAGCTTGGTGGGAAGTATCTCGCTTTGCCCTCGATCCCCTTCCCCTTTGGGAAGCGGTACGGACGTCTGCGCTCGACCGCGACACACCTTAAACAAAGAACTGAATTTAAAAATTGCTAAAACTTTAACCTTTTAAGTGGGTAAACAAAGTCTTGGATTGTCCTGGTTCGGACAGGACGGGGTTAATTTGGTGCAGCTATTCGATACCATGATGACGTCACACCCTGGAGGCTGGTTCCGGGGGGAGGGCAGATGGGGCAGTTCAGCTTCAGCATTCGGAGAGCGAGCACGTGTGTGTATTCCGTTCGTTTTTAATCCAATCAGTGAAAAAATTTTGGTTTTTTCACGTTTTAAGAAGATTCAGACAAAGCTTTAATAACAGTGTGTTTCCACAAATTAAAGGCTCGCAATCATTAGCAACGATATTTGAAACCGCACAAAAGAAGTCGTCTTCTTTTTTTAGAGACAGGAATTAGAACTTTCAGGAGCTGTAGCACAGCTTGAGTAATGTGGAAAATCTTAGATATTCTAGAGACAAAGACAAATGAAGCTGGGAAAAAAAAAATAAAATCAATCTGCACTACATAGATTTAATCTCCATTTAGAATAGAAGGTGGGTACAAACCTGTCTTCTTCGGCCACAAGCCAAAGTGTCTCCATTATTTTCGATATTCTGAAAGCTGTTCAGACCTAGAAGACAGTTGATATACATCCAAACCAATGAGTCAGCATTAAAGTTTTGAATTCCACCATTTACAGGAGACAAAAATGTACACTAATTCGAGATGCTTTGACAAATTGGGAAAATGTTAGTGTCTGTTTATATATGAATATACTTTTATATATGTATACACACGAATCTCACCTTAGTCCAAGGACTCAAAAAATAGTTCATTCAAAAAATTCACTCTATTTTCTGTTTAACAGAACTCACAGAAGGATTACATTTTAAACAATTAGGTTAAAAAACAGGTGCATAATAACGAAACATTGTTATTTCATTTTGGTAAGAATATTTGTACTATACATACATACTGTTCTCCTTTTACATAAATACTGGAAAATAACCAGCAATCAGAGCCATGATACTTTGTATATAGGTCCCATCATTTCCACAAGAAGGTGCATCAGCTTCTACCACGGCAAGCAACCAAGGCATCTTGAGAGTTTGTTCTTCCAAGTACAACACAGCCACAGGCAGAAGATAGAATGTCATGTCTTTGTGCTAAGAGGGTGCTAATGGTTTTCAGAGCCTATTGATAAATATTATATAATCCATGTTGTAAGTTTTAAAAAAAGTAATAAAAGGAAGATGCAGGAACATTCTAACTTTGGAAAAACAAACTGTAGTGTAAAATACACAATCAGCTAACTGCTTTAGTTCCTTCCTCCCAAAGTTATCTAGGTCAGAAGTCAGAAAGAGGTAAGGTTCAGTACTCCTCTGTCAGCTTTGTTTTGCACAGAATACTGTAAATCCCAGTAAAGCAAATAAGCAAACAAAACCCCAAGTGAACCAGAAAACAGTGAGTGATTTTGCAAAATGAGTTGCCAGAGAACCTTCAGCTATTTCATGGCTTCCTAAATGTTGCAACCACCAAATCCACATTTGTGCAGAAACCACACACAGCAATTGGAAGAGGTTGGTTTTTTTCACCTCAATCATTTTTATACTAATCCAATCACACTGGACAGCAGTTATCAAACCTCTAACCCATTTACTGCGGGGGAGAAAGCACTTGGCGTGACTGTTTTGAAAGTGTAAAAATAAGCTAATACTCACTCTGAAGAACATGGCTCCCCCTGTTTTTCCATCTTGAATGAGGCCTGCAAGGAACACAGAACTGAGGTAAAAATACACAGAACTTCATGAAATGTCTATGAGCAAAAACAACAACAAAAAATAATTTTCACTATACTGTGAGGTTTATGTCTCTGGGTGACTGATTTGCAATATTCTGTTGCTCTTTCATTGATCTTAAAAAAAAAAAAGATTTCCGAGGCAGCAACTCATCAACTTCTCATTTATGTGATTCAACAATATTTAAATGAAAGAAAATCTGAAGATTTCTCTATAGAAACAGTGGCATACCAACAGTAACTGCCCTATACCTGGAAGAGTATACACAAGCACAAGACATTACATGTTTAAGTTGAAGATGTGAGGCATTTTGCTTAAATATATTTTTTCCATAGATTCTTCACAATCTAGGAAGTTTCCATAGGTTTTTTCATCAAGTCTTTCATCGTATTTCTCAGATGTAATTGTGTCACGAGGTGCCCTTCCAAAAAAATCAACAAAACAAACCAAACCACCAACCAAACCCACAACCACCCCCAAAAACCGTATGACTTGTTTTCCTATATACTCTGCCTGCATCAGTCAATTTCCTTAACCATACTATGCCAAATATTCCAAGTATAGAACTGCAGGAATACAAGCTCTATGCCAAGTGAAGAGTACAATTTATTCTCCATGAAAAACAAGCGGTGATAAATGTCGAATATTAGTGTTTTTCAAAACAAAGTCAAAGGAGAATGGAAGGAAGTAGGCTTCAAGGTCCTCCAGCATTTTACAAAAGGGTCTAATTGTTGGGAGGTTTCACGCTGCCAAAATTATGAAGCAACATTACTGTTTCCCATCACACTAGTATCATTAAGAACATCTTGTGTTTAGCTGCAAGGAAAAAGAAGTAGACTGATTCCCTTTTCCCACCCTCTTTCTTCTCCAGATGACCTATAGCCTGAAATTAGGAAGGCAGGACGAAAAGGAGCTCAGATCAAGCACAAAAGAGTACTTCCATGTTTTTCTTGTCACACAAGACTGACAGCTGTTTAAACTGAAAAATGTGCATCTTCAACAAGTACTTCAGCTTAACGCCAAGCTAAGTGCCAAAAGTAACAACCATAGAAAAGCCAAAACTTAAAAATAGAGAATGTGCTTGTAGTTAATTTTCTACTGGACAGCAGTATGGAATTTAATGTCCTTTCCTCTACCAACTCTTAGTTCTACAAGTTTCAATTCACTCTCCAAGCATGCCCCTCAGCAGGATATTGCTTAATACAAACCTTTGTTTCGTGTCCAAATTGCTTTTGTCGCAGTCATCGACATGGACAGTTTTGTTTTGCAATGTTGTTGCTCCCAGTGCTTTAGATTCTACCTGTTTTGTGGCTGCCTGGGAAAAATGGAATTGATACTTTAAAATTAAAGCCAGCCTGTACCTAGACAGTAGTTTACGCTATTAAATGATTAATAAGATAAATATTTGTACTCTCCATTAGGACTAACAGTGCTTATTTCACAGACCGTTCAGAGATATTACCATTAAAATAAGTAGTTTCAAAATAACTGTAGTGTCTTCTGCTGAAATCCATCAAGATCTTTATCAGCTAGTAACTCAGAGAAATTTTAGTCATAGCCGCAAGTGATATTTATACGGACACACAGAAATACAACAAATACTTGCAAAACAAGTGAACGTACAGATGTCTGAAACACATTGCAGAGATTAAGATTGCAAATGCTATCAAAATACTCCGAACTCTGGTTTTTGTAGCTAGGCTAGAAACTAAAAACTGACAGGCCTCACAAATTCATCTAGTTCTGTAGCACATCAGGATCAAGCATACCTGTAACACTTTGAAAAGACATGTCTAATCAGACTTTAGGCTGCTAATTTTCTTTCATCCATCCAATTTTCAGTCTTCCTGAAATTTAACCTCTCCTTAACACTAACTTGGAGAATCTCTCAATAGGAATAATAGAGTCAGATAATGAAAGCATTCTCTACTTCACTTATCCATGAAAGTACTGGAAAGACTGGAAGGTATAGCTCTAATCGAGAATAAAATGATTCACTGGAGGAAATTTCATAGCTACCCAAACTACTACATCTTTCATGTGTTAAGTTTTCAAAATATTGGCTCTTTTACAGTGGTTGACAGTAGCAAAACACATGTGAAAGAGAGTACACATTTCCATACAGATAAATAGATGAAAAAAAAAATCCACTATATTGTATTTTAGAAGTTAGCAGTAGCTTTGAAGTTGTACTTGTCCCTAAACTAATTCTTTTGAAAGAGAAATTAAAGGAAAAATATGAAGTCTTCAGATGACTGCTGTCTTGGTATAGGTCCTTTCTCCTTGTAATGCATTATCTTACAGCAGCTAACCTATACGAGTTTCTTGAAGCACAAAAACTTCATCAATAGTAGGAGCAGCAATCTTGTAGATTCTAAGCTTGATAATAACCTAGAAAAAGCAGCCTACAAAACAGTCTAGCCATGCAGACCACCTTATGGTGGCTGAAAGCTGGAAAAGAGCTGGCACTCACAGCCCAGGTGGCCAACCATCTCCTGGGCTGCATTCAAAAGAAGCGTGGCCAGCACATCAAGGGAGGTGAATCTGCCCTTCTACTCTGCCCTGGTGAGAAACCACCTGGAGTACTGCATGTAGTCCTAGAGTCCTCAGCACAAGACAGACATGGACATGCTGGAGCAGGTCCAGACGAGGATCACAAAAATGATCAGAGGGATGGAAGAAAGGCTGCGAGAGTTGGGGTTGTTCAGCCTGGAGAAGATAATGCTCTGTGGAGGCCGTATGGCAGCCTTCCAGTACTTAAAGGAGGCCTATAAGAAAGAGGAGGATGATGTTTCTAGCAGACCCTGTTGTGACAGGACAAGGGGTAATGGCTTTTAAGCTAAAAGAGGGTATATTTAGACTACATTGAAGGAGAAAGCTTTTTTATGATGAGGGTAGTGAAACACTGGAACAGGTTGCCCAAAGAGGTGGTAGATACCCCATACCTGGAAACATTCAAGGTCAGGTTGGGTGGGGCTCCAAGCAACCTGATTTAGTTGAAGATGTCCCTGCTCACTACAGGGGGGTTGGTCTAGATGACTTTTAAAGGTGCCTTTCAAACCAAAGTATTCTATGAGTCTACTTCTATGTATGGCACCAGAAGAAAGAGGAGAGAGTTTAACAGTTAAAACTAGAGTGTTTTTCTGTAGAGAACACAGAGTACACTGCTGGGAAACAGCTACGTGTATTGCACAGCAGAAGTGAAAACTCATCACAAAGTTGTCTCTTCCATGTCGCAGAGTAACCCAGTCCAAAGAAAAGATTTCAGAAATAACATTTGCGAGACTGGTGCAGAGAGCAGGTCAGATGTACAGGTAGTGGGGGATGCAACAGGAGGCCTGGGTATGTCAGTATGGAGTACCAGGCCTCCTCTGACACCTCCAAACCTCCTTCTCTTCTTAGACTCAAAGAAATAGCCTTGAAAATAAATTTGAAAACTGATAGCCGAGTGAAACCATTAAAAGGTTCTCCTTGTATTATACTTTGAGTGCATCTAATAAGTTCTCTAGTTTCTCTTTCTGGTAAGAAAATGAAAACCTCAGAGGAACGTCAGGTTTGTTTATTTAAAATTTGCTTCTTCCTACCTTTAGATGTTTGTGCTTTTGTAATTCAGTAATTCAATATTCTTTCATAGGAAGCAAACATAAGAGACATTCTTTACAATCCTCCTGAATATGAAACTGCAGGAGGAATGTTGTTCTTGCCAATTTAAAAATCACTTCTGAGCAATGTTGTTTGCAAGGAGCTTTTTTTATTTACAGGAAAGCAGCAATAATAGTTTTCTATCTCCCAACTCCTCTGACATTCCTAAAGCTTTTAGCCAAATAAATAGGTCTTGATCTTTTAGCTTTAGTATTAGAAGTCACAAAATAAGCATTAAAAATATAGTCACATTATCTTTTAATGAGTCTCAGATCAAAACTGCTTCTCTTAAACATACACTAATGACAGACCTTATTTTAATTATGCTTTTTTCCTATTCTTCTAATCAAAACAGTTGTGGAAAAAACATTCACAAAAGATATTTTAAAGGACTCTTGCTCCTACTAACTTTCTCCTAAACATATATTCAACCTTTTTTTTTTAATTGATAATCCAAAGGAAGATAAAAGTTCCTTTTCATCTAATACAATAACTGAATATTATCTAAACAATCCCCTTGAAAATATACATCTAATCTTACCAGGTACCCATTTTGAAATAAATTTTGAAAACTGTTTTGACATACCTGTATTAAGAAGTTAGTTTCATTTTCTTTCATGAAACTTTCAATGTAAGACTTGATTTTGTTTATCAAAAGATCGTAACTGAAGCTTTGGAGAAGAGGAACATATGGATCCTTGCCTTTGATTACGGTTGCCAGCTTCATCCTTAAAGGCTAAGAAAAGCACAGCTTTACACCGCACAAAACCATATCCTGCAGTAAACTTAGCATCTGTGCTAAACAGGACATACACAAAGCTAAACATCACATTAATACAATTTTATGAATATACCTGTACATTTTCATGCTACAGTTTGAAAGGGTTCTAAAGTTCATCAGGCATAATCAGTTTAATTTATGTGCTCAGTAAGCGGTTAAGTGTAACTTTCTGGAGAGCCTCCTTTTCATTCCCTTTATAAAGTAATACTAAACACAGGGTTGTCAGTGCAGCAAAAACATACAGAAAAGGCTACTCCTTACTGAATTCTCCTTTTTCATTTGCTGCCTTAAAAAGACTGCCATTGAAAGGGGCTACAGTGTTCAAGAAAACGACTATTTCGTACAGTAGCATTAAGGATCCATGGATACAACATTGTCAACTAACCAGTCTGCCTCTTACAGAGACCGATTTAGCCAAGAATTAACTTCAGCGTACAGCCTGCATTCTCATTTATGGATTTGAATACTATTACAACAGCCTACACTTCCCAAACATCGGAATCTTCCAAACGAAGAGCATATTTGAAGAGTAAGTTAAACACATGCTACTATTTACATAGAACACGTGTCCTAATATACCAGAGGAAGCAATTTTGCCTTTTTTCTTTTGCCTGTGATCCTTTTTTCGCTCTTTTCTCCATCCCAGCAAATTCAGGTGTGTGCACTAGCTATTATTTTAAAGCAATAAGCAAATAAGCATTTGAACCTGCATTTTTCTGAATGATGCAGTCAACATCAAACAAGGAGGTAGCCTGACACGCATACGTTATCTTTTCCAGCTACAGATGTAATAATATCCACTCTATACTACAGATGCTAACGAGCTTTCCTTCCCTTTGATGCTTCAGTATGTAGAACACTAATCAGAGACAGCAAATAGTGTGCTGAAATGGTTCAGAAAAAGTCAGCAGACTGATTATTAGGGAACTACTACGTCTCTGACAGGATGTTTAGACTGCCTTTACTCTGCGAACACAGCTATATCAAATTTCTATACAAACATCTGTAGTGACACCTCGCTCCTCGTATGAAGCGGGAAAGGGGATGAAATTCGGACTGATGCTGCCCACAGTGAAGAATCCTGCTGCTAGAACCATTTACTCACCCAAATCACCCCTTATTTCTATCAGTCCCCTAGCCACAAATTTCCTTTTGTATTTACAAGTGCCTTGGGTGTGTAAGTGACTACATAGGCAGTAATTAGGAAGAAGCTGTGCAGGTAGCAGTCTAGCTCTGGAAACCTATTCCTCTTGTCCCCTTTGAAAAGGGCAGCTTAATGCAAATTAAGCAAATTACTACCTTATCTGATTCCGAGTCTGTAAACAGCCTTTCAAGAACTTCAGCAGCCTCCTTGAAATATCCGTTTTCCATATGGACTGCTACAATCTACAATGAATATAATTACAAGATATGCTGAAATATATTTCACCCGAGTTTTGGAAAAAACCAAGAGAAGTCATGCTTTTACAGTTTTGTCAAGACTTCCAAAATCCAGCGGTTTATTTAAGCCTAACAGTTCTGAAGCAACATTAAACCTTGTGTAAAAGGGCCTAAAACCTCTCAATTAGGATTTAAAAGGATCCTCACTGATGCAAAACATCCCATAGCTTCCTACCAAGTGTTGCTTTCATCTTTTCTTGCAAGACTTTCACAGTACTAGTTGTTGTCATGTTTTTACATGTTTTGCTTTGAAATCAAAAGATTTTTTTCTTAAATATAATTCTTTGTATTATAAAAGCGACTCATAACATTTTAAAGCTCAAGATACTAGTGTTTTGAAATTGATCTCTCAATATAATTTTTTTCAGATTGGCAGCTTTTAAAACAATTTCAAACTGGGACAAAAAGGAACCAATTTAGATAGACAAAGGTCCCTGTACAGGTCTATTTACTCTGTATTTAAAAATACAAACAGAAAATTCACTTCAGGCTGCCAACAGCCCAGGGTTTTTGTAGGAGGAGCCGTGTTTTAGCAGAATGACTGGGTAGCACCCTGAAGTATTTTGATTAAGTCACACTGACCTGAATTTGAATCAGACGACGAATATCTTCATGAAGCTTTTCCAGTTTCATTTCTTCCTTTTCAAGTAAAGTCCAGAAAGACAGAGCAGATTCCAAAGGTGAAATTCTTTGATCATTTTCAAAATGGCATTCTTGGGGGGAAGAAGAGAAACAGAAAGCAAGGTATTTCAAGAACTTAAAGGATAAATCTAAATATATTACATTATTTATACACAAAGAAAGATGTACTACACAATTCTCTTTTCCTCAAATAATGTTTAGGCTCTCTCCAAGTGTGTTTTGAGACCTGAAGTTACAGCCTTCTTTTCAGAGCAACCACTTCTTCCTACCCTTGCTGATAACGTTACTGTTTTATCTCTATGGGATATTATGTGTCTGCTGATTATTGTTCACTTAAAATACCACTTGCAGTAGGGCTACATTTAGCATCATGTATTAGGGCTGGCATTAATAATACTCTTACATTAAGCTTGGAATCAGATATCAAAACAGTCCATATTGATACTGTTAATTTTTTCGTATAACCACTATCCTAAGGTTTTTTTCCCTCGAGTCTATCTGTATATTTCCATGTACTAACATTCTGTGGTACCTGAAGGGGTTAACCTGAGAGGGAAATTCAAACCGCTTACCACAGGAGTAGCACTAAGAAAGCAGAAGCGACCTCGCTTGGCATTGTCCCGCTGTGCCAACACCAAGGCTTTTGCAAACTCCCAGAAAGCAGGATGAGAGCAGTTCTGGCAGCAATCCAGCCCAGCCAGCTCACCATCCCCTCAACACCACAGAAACAGTTTCCCATCCCGTCCTTGCACGTCTGCACAAGCGAGCCAACATCACAGATGTAGTAGGCACTGGCATGCACAAGACTGCTTTTTTCCCAAGGCGCTGCCAGCTTAGCTCAAGATGTTCACTGAACTACAGCCTCACTTATTCCTTCATTTGATGACGTTATAGCAGAATCTCTCAATATCTTCTTATTCCTTACAGTAAGTATTTTTCAGACCAAAGGTAAACAATGTAGGCAATGCTGAAAAACATTCATACCTGCTACAGTAAAAGACAAACACTAAAAACTTAAATAGTATTATATCTATATATATGTATTTTAAAAATAACACTTCTGTGTTTCTCTAATTTTTCCAACCAAGTAATACGACTCTGAAGTTTATATTAAGTTCATGTTAATATTGTAAAAACAAAATGTTTAACTCAAAGAGCTGCTATCTGTAACAGCCTACTCTGTTTTAACGTTCAGTAGAAACTAGAAAGAGGAAAGCTACCACACAATATATTAGTTTTCCACGTACATTGTGCGACTATATCTGATGTAATACCTTCTAAGCACATGCAATCTTCCACACCATACAGGTAATTTTGTACACTGATAGATAAAAACACACATTGAAATCATATCCCCAAGTGTTACATACAATAATATAGTTTTAAAGAGTTATCTGAAGTTCCATAATTTGTACATGATAAACCATTTTAAATATAGATGACTTGAGAATCAAATTGTAAGATCAAGAAGAGTGTTATTACCTGACAAACAACATAATAAATTTCATTTTACAAAAACAAACCATTGTGGCACTTTTAGGCTAGAACAGTTTTTTCTCCTATGCTCATGCTGGCAATACCGCTTTTAAAGTCCTTAAATTCCAATGAGTTTTATCAAGCAGTGACAAACTGCAGCAAGACAGTTGAATCTTCCAGAAACTTGATCATGGAAGCAAAATCAGCAAGTTTTGAGTACAGTCAACCAGGAGACATGATAGTGATAGTCTCAAGGACCTGCTGCCAGCTGAAGGACTTAACCTCCTGTAAGAAACAAGGGCAGTCATCCTTTTCATCCATATTTCTTCCTACTGTCTGCCCTGCTTTAATATCTAGAGTTACATGTGTAGAAGGAAAGGCATATTCTGTGCTTTAAACTTGCCAATGTTGCTCACCAAGAGCTAATCAAATTTTTTCCAGGGTACTATTCTGTTGATGCTACTGACAGAAAAGACCTAGGATTTAAGCAGCATATAGTCATTCAAACTCACAGCAGCTAAATGGGTCAGTACGGAACACCACTGGTGATACATACAGCTCAGTCACATGTGGAATACAGACAGTCCAAAGTTCAGTCATTTTGTATGTGTATATATATATAACGTACAGTAAAGGCTACATGAAAGCATACCTAATATACCTCTGTGTAAGTTTGTGCAGATCTATTTAAACAAGTGGAAAAAAAAAAAAAAAATCGGAGTATTTACCAAGGTTTTTTCCTTTTGCAATTCTTATCAAAAGCTGACAGAGATACACCGTTTTTTTCTGATGCGTAGGTATGCTGGAGAGGCCATTAATAAGAGCTGGAAAAGAAGAGAAAAGGGAAGTCAGTCTTGATCCAGCACTGCCACAGTGTGGCTAGAAATATACTAGGCACTGTTATCAGACTTTAATAACCTACTACATTTCTAATTATCAGGAAGCTGATGAAGTGCATTTAGTTAATGTTCTTCCATGTTAAAAGAACTTAAATTATATTTAAGAATTTGACCAAAAACCCCTAGCCCTCTTGCAGTTCCTAACAGTAACGCATCACAGGCTTATATTCAGTGTCTGATCGTCTTCTGTGAACAATGGATAAGCACAGAATTACAATGTAATTAAATAGCCCCAAATGATTACTTTAGCTAATATCAAGCAGGATATTGTAATTTGGGCTCAGAAGAACGCATTTACAACTGCTTCAGTGAGGACAGGTGACACAAGAGCTTTTAATTCTTCTAGCCAAAATAGGAAGTCAAAAAGAACCTTGCTTAGAAAAGCAGTAAAGTGCCACTTGTTACAATCACATGCACCTTCCATAGCAGGCAGTAGAGTTCCATTTCAGAAAGAGTCTGGGTGAGTTCAGTGAGAGACGAGCAACATCATCCTACCCTGAAGATGGAAGCAGAGCTTGAAAATTTTGGAAGCAGGCAGAATACTGTAGCTGAACATTCCACAGAAAAAATAAAAAGGGTCACCTTGGCAAGTAGCTTCAGATCTTTCAGCTCTCTGTTCTGTTAAGGTGCACCTACATCACTGCTTTCATTCAGAGAAGGGGTGCATTTTGAAAGTAAACTTTCTGAGCTTGGTTTGTGCAATGGAGCAGTCTTCAACAGACAAACTGAATTCCTTTAGAGCTATTCCAAAGAAAAGGAAACCTAGAAATGTTTACTGTGTGGACATCAGGTCCTTCACAGCAATTACTCACAAGTAATGCAGACAAACAGAAAGACACACAGCTTTCACAGAATGGTAGGCGTTGGAAGAGACCTCTGGAGATCATCAAGTCCAACCCCCATGCCAAAGCAGGTTCACCTACAGCAGGCTACAGAGGAGCATATCCAGGCAGGTTTTGAAAGTCTCCAGAGAAGGAGACTCCACAACCTCTCTAGGCAGCCTGTTCCAGTGCTCCCTCACCCTCACAGGAGAGAAGTTTTTTCTGATGCTGAGGTAGAATGTCCTGTGTTCCTGTTTGTTCCCACTGCCCCCTGTCCTATCACCAGGCACCACTGAAAAGAGACCGGCCCCATCTTCTTGATACCCACCCTTCAGATATTTATAAACATTGGTAAGATCTCCTCTCAGCCTTCTCTTCTCCAGGCTTAACAGCCCTGGGGCTTTCAGCCTTTCATCGTAAGAGAGATGTTCTAGTCGCTCAATCGTCTTCATAGCCCTCTGTTGGACTCTCTCCAGTATTTCCCTGTCTCTCTTGAACTGGGGAGCCCAGAACTGCACACAGTACTCCAGATGTGGCCTTACCAAGGCAGAATAGAGGGGGAGGAGAACCTCGCTTGACCTGCTTATCACACTCTTAATGCACCCCACGATATCATTGGCCTTCTTGGCCACAAGGGCACATTGCTGTCTCATGGTTAACTTATTGTCCACCAGGACTCCAAGGTCCTTCTCCATGGAGCTGCTTCCCAGCAGGTCAACACCTAACCTGTGCTGGTGCATTGGCTTTAGTAATCTTTTCTAGATTCTTCTCCCTTCCTAGTCCAAAGGCAGTTTCTCCACTAGTTCTTTTGTTAATAGTGCCCTGAGTCATAAATTGCTTCCCTCCCTATGGCAACTTAAATGTATTTCTCATCACAGACTTTCATTAGAATTCTAGAAATCCAGTTCCTTATGATGTAGATACCTACACAAGCTAGCTCAGGTATATAGACCATAGTCATAGAATCATATAACGTTTTAGGCTGGAATGGACTTCTAGAGGTCATCTGATCCAACCTCCCTACACAAGTAGGGACATCTCTACCTAGGTCATGTTGCTCAGA